>RJWH01006574.1:0-52662 GCA_004363575.1 Solenodon paradoxus
GGGGAAGGAGGAGTAAGGAAGGAGGAGGGGATGGGAGAGAGAGAAGAGGTAACAAAGGAAGGCGGAAGGAGGGAAGGGGAGGGAGGAGGAGGAAAGGAGGAGGGGGAAGGAGAGGGGTGGGGAAGGCTGGAGGGGGAGGAAGAAGGGAGGAGGGAGGGACTGGAGGTCTTGCCGAAGTTCTGAAAGGCAGTGTGTGAGGAAAACAAACTCTCTGATATGGGCAGCTTATCTTGGGAGGGCCTTGGTCTCCTTAACACTGAGGCCATCAGCACCTTCCAGACAGGTGATCATGAGAACTGAAATAAAGAGGGAAGGAGGTTCTGATGTCCTCTTCTACTCTCCCTCCATCTCAAGCACTTTGTTGGGCCAAGAGCCACAATTTACAGATTTACATGCTGACGGCTCCCAGAATTCCATCTCCAGCGCAGACCAGCCAGCTCTGGAAGTCTTAGGGGCATCCCCTAGGCAGCACATGCATGTCCCCAGCCTCAGCCTGCTCCTCGCCATCTCCCCCTCTGGGGGAGGGTGCTCCCTCCACCCAGTCTTTTATGTATGTGTGTATGTATTTATTTATTGCCCCCAATCCTGGGTCTTGCATGCAGGTCCGCAGCTTTCATAACGTATGCCTTAGCTGCATGAGCCACAGACAGGCCTTTGGTTTTTATTTGCTTTTTTCAATCTTGTTTAGTTGTTCACACGGGTTGTTTTCCTCCAGATCCCAGACCCAGGACTCTAACCTAGGGATATGTGATCTGCATTCTCTGGAAGCGATTGACCCAACGGCTCCTCCACCAGAGCATGCCCCAACTTTTCAAAAATTAAGGTGAAATTCATACAACATAAAGTTAACCATTTCAAAGTATCAGTTCAGTAGCGTTTAGCACACTCATCATGGTGTCCAACCGCTGCCTCTCTGCATTTCCAAAACCTGATACCACCCAAAAAGGAGACGAGTACTGTTACAAAGTCATGTCCCAGTTACAGTCTCACCTAACTCCTAATTCATAACAGAATCCCATTCTCTCTACTCCATGTTTCCCCGGGTAGCAGCACAAAACATTCACCTCAGCAATATTGACAGAGCACTTCTCTGCATGGAGCTCACCTCCTAGGGCATGACGGAAAATAAGCAAACATATACGGGTATCTCAGGTCATGGTGGGGCTTAAAACTCAAGGACTTTCACTGGACCATGAATACAATCCGTGCTCAGCATGGCCTTCCAAGGCCCCAGTAAGTAAGTTCTCCAAACTTATCTCTAGTCCCTCCCCGACATCATGGGAGAAATTCTCCCACCTCATGGCTCTTGAACAGGCTGTTCTCTTTGCCTCTTGATCTTGACATGGCCAGATCTTTCCCATGCCCTGTAAATACCACTCCCCACTTCCCTGATCACTGTTAAGTAGATCCATCCTTCATTCATTTCATTTGGCCAAGACACAGACACTAAACACTGCGAGGGTGCAGGGGATAAAGCGGTGTGTGACCTCCTGGAGCCTCAGTCTAGTGGGAAGGGTCAACAGCAGGGACTAAGTTAAAATGGAGAAACAAGTGCTAGGAAGGAAGCGGGAAAGGGAGGAGGCCTGCTGCCCAAGGAACAGACCAAAGGCCACCCTGAGTATGTTATATGGAAGCTGCAGGAGGAGAGGAGTCAGCGGGGAAAAGGGTCCATCACTCTCTACCACATCCCAGCTCCTTTAATGTTTGCTTTTGAAGAATCAAAGCATTTACATCTGCCTCTGTCTCCCTGACTAGCCCCGCACATAGTCTCGGCACTGAGACCAGCGCTGCCATGTAGGAGACACTCGACGCATGTGGACTGAGTTAATAATGGAACGAAGGAGTGAGTGAATAAATGAATGACTTCGCCCACCCATGCACTCACTTCGTGGTTTTTAAATGATGCTACGCTAATTTTTAAAAGCGGAGGAGGGGAAGCAAATCATACAGTTTTCATGGTTACTGTCATTCTGTCACGCAAAGGGACATCTACACTGTTGGGTTTTGGGAAAAGGTTACGCTGACTGATAAAGAAGAATAAAAGTACCTAAATACCATATTACTGGATAACTGAGAGAGAATATGCATATATAATAGGCACTCAGAATGGGAAGTAATAGTCACTGTGGTTATTATATTCTCTTGGTGCACCCTGGTGGCCCAGCACTTTAGTCTGCTGCAGCGTAGTCCACAGACATACCGAGGCCCCTGGTTGAAGACCAGGCCCAGGGGAAACACCAAGATGGACAACTAAATAAAATAAAGTGCCTCTTCCTCCTCTCTATCTGTCTGCCGACTGCCTTCACTCCTGTCTGCATTTTCCTTTAGAAACAGAAATAAAAGATTCTCTCCTTTGAAAAGCTGATTGACTCCACTCAAATTCCAAAATCCATCTGAAGATAGTTTTCAGTCAAGAAGTTTAACGAAGAGAGAAATGGACACTTTTGAAAAGCCTGCTCTGTGCCGGACATCACACTGATGTCCCCGCCCATGCAGTGAGGTGGCTGCACACCCCCCACTTCAAAGCAAGGCCACGGGCCCCCTTCTCCCCATATCAGCTGCCAGAGTGTTGTCTGCTTAGAGCTCACAGCTGAGTTCCTCTTCAGGACTGTCCTGCTGAAGGGACACCAGAGTGATACCCCTCCCTGGGGAAAGCCAGCATCCACTGGCTGGGCCACGCGTACCATCAAATGTCTGGGCCTTCCTCTGGACATCTCAGAGACTCAATGGAAGCCTTTCTCGCATGGTATCACTGGTCATTTCTCTCTCTGCCCAGTCCTGCTTCCCCATCCCCTTCTTGGAGGCTGGACTGGTCCCAGAAATCCTACACACAAATGTCAGGGTCCCCCAACCTTCCCAGGGAGCCCGATCTATGATGGACACATAGGATGAGTTCCTTTGCAAGCAGACAACAGAGGCTCCGAAAGATTGATAATGTCCCAGGCACAGAAGGAAAGTGACTTTCTGCTCCGATTCCCCAGAGAGACCTGCTTTCATACAGCCTCTGCCAGCTGAGACTGGGATCCTGGCAGACAGGAAGGGGAGCCCATGGGGAAGGAAAGCCCAGAAGATCAGAAAAGCAGGGGAGAGGTTCGCTTCACAGTCCTCCAGGGGCCATCCTGATGATAGTGAAGGGCGAAGCTTCCAGAAACAGTATCAAGATGACCTGCCGTCATCCGTGCCCAGAAGCCAGGGGTCCTGGGCAGAGACGGTTGCCAGAGGGGGCTGGAGGATTTACATCCAAGTCTGAAAAAGTAACTACAACTTGACAGATTTCGGATGCTCCAGTCTCCATTCACATCCACAAAATGATTTGGCCACGGACAGAATTCTTCCACAGCCCTTCTCTAGCCCAGGACAAAATTCTCCATATTCTAAGGCTGTGTGTGTGGTAGCTTTCGGCTGTACTGATGGCCCATTTCCTTCTGACAGTAAGTCCTGGTAGGATTATCTGACGGACACTGAACTTTTTCACTTTCCTTACCTCTGCCCAAGAAAATCCTGCTATCTCATCAGACTTCCCCTCCTCCTCGCCCCACACCACCACCAATCATAGCTGTCAGCCTGGCAAACCCCGCTACTCCAGTCCCTGCTCAGTGTCCCCACCTCTCTGAAGTCCTCCTGGCTTGCTTCCTGGTCCTCCTTTCCCCCTCGCGCCCCCCATCACTACCAGGCTCTGAAATTGTTCTTCCTCCTGCCCTTAGAAGCCCAAGCTCCTCCAAGGTCCTTCTCCCGCTGCTTAGCCTTTGCACCGCGCCTGACACACAGCAGGAATGCTGTGTGTTTTCTAAATGCTGATAAATACAGCGGACACGACAGCAAGTGCTAGTCTCTGCTCCTAGCTCGGCAGGGAAAGCGCTCCCAGGAGCCTGGGAATGGGAAAGGGCGGGACTCATCGGACCCCGGACCCCAGGGCAACAGGTCAAGAGGGGTCTGAAGACCTCGGTGGGTGCTGGAAGCCGGCGCAGAGCAGAGGTCGGCCGCTGCGGTCGCCGGCGGTGGGTGGCCACCACGTCGGAGCCACGACCCCGCGCCCGTCTGGCTGCACCCCGCCGGCCGCCCCGCACGCCGACCCGTCGGGCCCCGGGCTGGGCTGCGGTGGGCCGCGCGCTGGGCGGCCGCAGCCGGGGAGGAAGCGCGGCGCGGCGGCCCCCGCCGGCCTCCCGGCCCCTCGCGCGTCCGCACCCCGCGGGCAGCGAGCCGCAGCGCCCCGGGGACGCGGTCAGAGGGAGGACGCCCGCAGACGCCCCGCCGCCGGAAAGCCCACGAAGTCTCCCGCTGCGGCGAGCGGCTTACCGTGCAGAGCGCTGAGAGCCCGGCGCCGCTGGGAGCCTCGCCGCTGCGCCCGCCTGCGGATGCGCTCGGCCCGCGAGCTCAGCCTCGTCCCCCGCCGCGCGCCAGCGCCCCCGCCCGGCGGCCCGGCCTCCCCGCGCCGCGGCGCCCCATTGGCTGCGCGGCCAGGCTCCGCCCCGGCCGCCCCGGCCAGGGACTCCCAGCACCCGGCTCCAGCGCCCTCTTCGCCCGGAAAGTTGCCTCCAGCCGCGGCGCTCTCGCCGGGCTCCGGGCCGCGTAGTGAGCTCGCAATCCCCCATCGCCAGAGCGTCTAGACGCCCCTCGGGGAGTGCGAAGAGGGCTGTGTCCTCGGATGCCGGCGTTGAGAAGGTCACCTGACCTCCTGGGACTTCGGCAGGAGCCCGGGAGACTCGGGCAGCTCCAGTCTGCAAATACCCGAAGCAGCGACTTAGCGCCCGGTGCGGCAGGGCCGTCGCCTTCGCGGAGTTTGCATGGAGTGGGGGAGGTGCTATGCAAGTTAACAAAGAAGATGCTGCGGCTAGATTGTTAGGGACTGTAGGAGCGGAGGGGGAAACGGTGGTTATAAATGAGGAGCCAGAGATGCTATAAATAGGATGGTCCCTGAGGGCCACTTGGGGAGGTTATGTTTGAACTAAGGATAAAAGCGATCCCAGGGCTGCAGAAGGACGACCGTGACCGACAGGAGGCAACACATGCCCTGGCAGGAACTGGAGACCAGGCTGGTGACCCAGGAAAAGTGAACTGGACCTGCAGCTTCCCCTATGTTTTAAGGACAGAAAAAAACACTGAAAGACTTTATGAGTTGGGGGCGGGCGGGGGGAGAAGGGGAGGGTCATATGACAATTTCTGAAAAAACCGTTCAGTCCTATGAAGAATGGATCTTGCAAGAGAAAGAACGGAAGCAGGGAGACGGGTTAGCGCTGCCTTAGCAGACTGTTATCCATGGGGAGGCTTGAACAACAGAAGTTAATTTCCTCACCGTTCTGGTTCTGGAGATCAGCTCTAAATCATGGCGCCAGCGTGGTTGCTTCCTAGTGAGAGCGCTCCTCCTGGCTTGGCTGCCCTCTCGCTGTCCTCACCTGACGGGAAGAAGG
This sequence comes from Solenodon paradoxus, assembly GCA_004363575.1. Classification (NCBI taxonomy): domain Eukaryota; kingdom Metazoa; phylum Chordata; class Mammalia; order Eulipotyphla; family Solenodontidae; genus Solenodon; species Solenodon paradoxus. The sequence continues at coordinate 5,409 of RJWH01006574.1, forward strand.
AAAGGAAGACAACGCTCTGGTGTCTCTACCTGTGTGGACACTGATCCCACCACGAGGTCTCCACCCCCCTAACCTTCTCCACTCTTACTGCCTCCCAAAGCGTCGGTCTCCAAGTACCATCACAGAGTGGATTAGAGCCTGCCTTTGGGGAGGAGGAACATGATTTAGCGCCTAGCAGGAGGCGGGTGCGGAAGTCCAGAGATGATGGGACTTAGACCAAAGAGGTGACAACAAACATGAGCAATGTGGCCCAACTGAAATGTATTTGGAGAACATCATGGAAAGTCATGATGATATTGTAGGGGTGGAGTAAAACAGGAAAATGACTCCTAGGTGCTTAGCTGGAGATACCTGGGGGATAACGGTACTACTATTTCTGTAGCAAAAATAATTGCTGCAGAATTCTGAGGTGCTTTGGAGACTTGGAAGTAACAAAAAGTCACCAAAGGAGTCCCTGCCCTTAGCTATGAGCTGGTTCAGGATAGAAAACAAGGTGACTCTCTGACCCTGCAACCGCACTACATAACTTGTTAAGAGAAAAGTAATTACCTTTTGCAATTTCTCAAGTGCCAGTGGCATCCTTATCTTTAGCAAAGACTGTTAGAAATGAAGCAGATGACTCTTTAGAATGATGAATGCCCTCTTTCATGGCACATAATCTGTCTACCAACCATATGCAGCAGAAACCAGATCTCTGAAGGGCATTTAAACCCTCTGGGTTTAAATCCTCAGATACACCCTAATAATACACTATTAAATCTATCTTCATTAAAGTTGACTTTGCTTCACAAAAAAGTTGTATTTCGGCCCTCATTACCAACATGAGAAAGGCTGGAGAGGAATGGTTTGGAGGCAGAGGGAAATCAAAGACTCCACTTCAGACATCTGAGAGAACTATTTCACAGCTGACAACAACAGTGCCAGACTCTTTAAATTGTTTTATATACATTAACTTACTGTCTCTATATAATTCTTGTAATTTATATACTATATATGTAATAGCTATATGTATATCATCTATCTATCGATATTATAACTATACAGTGGGAAAGTGCTCTCCCTGTGCCCATATTACAGATGAGGACATAAAGGCACTGAAAGGTGGAGCAACTTTCCCAAGGTAGGTGTTGCTTGCAACCTTGGGAGTCCCCTGGGTGGGTGGATTTGAAACTGGCTCCTAAAAACAGAGAACTAGCAGAGATTGAAGACAGGCAGATCACCCTTGAGGGGTTGATGGAAAGTTTAATAAGCAAGGGGAGACACACAAGGCTCGTTTTAGGTGGTCACAGGACAAGTAGATCTCTATGGCCACCTCCCAGAGTCTTAAAGGTTTCTATAAAGGTGACAACCAGGTCAGTTTCATATTCAGTCCAGATGGTGTCAACAGCCCATGACTCACCCATGGCTGCCTCTTGAAGCTGGTCCAGCTATGGACATGGTAGTGGGAAATAGGTTCCAAGGTCAAGGAAGGAGACCCCAATCACCCGAGTCCAGCTGTGGGTCAACTGGCTGTCATGTCTCCTCAGTGAACTTCTCCAACCGTAGAGGGCTGGAGACGCAAGGCTAGAGCAGAGATGAGAGTGGGGCTGGAGAGATGTGAGGTGGGGTGCCCTGACCTGGGGCTGCATGTGTACTGTGAGGGTGAGCCCAGGACTGAACGCTTAGAAGGCTCTCTTCCAACATCTCCCTTACACGTGGCCCTTAGTAGGTGATCTCAGTCAGTAGGAGGGAGTGACCTGACTCCACTCACCCAGAGGGCATAAAGCACACTCAGGGAGCACAGTTCCAGTACTCTTGGGACCCTTAGTGACGTACCAGGTGGAGGCAGCAAGGTGTGCATACCTGCCTAAGGGGCACCATTACTCAGCAACAGGTTTTTGTCACATGGGAATCAGACCCTCAGTTGCCAGATGACAGATTGTTATTAAAGGGACAGAAATTCGTATTATATTGAATCCCCAGTTACTTGAATCTTGGCAATTAAGTTTTTTTTTCAAGCAAAGGTGCAGGCAGGAATGAAGGTGAGTAGGCAGGCAGGAAGAGAGAGGAGGAACAAGCGTTTTTTATTTAATTTCTGGTTAGTTGTTCAGCTTGGCTGTGCCCCTGTCCTGGGATACAAATCTGGGTCCCTGGGATTTGTGTGGACTGAGCTTGGATGGAGGTGGCTGACCTAACCTCTACTCCACCAGAGTGGCTGGCAATTCATTATTAAAAATTGTAAAAAGACTGTAGGCCAAGACCGCTGGACAAAATCAAACCCTTGTATGGGGACAATTTGAGACATTGACCACGCCCATCCATGTCTGGATTACAACATAACTCAAGTCTTTTCAAGAAACATACTCACAGTTTCTGCTCAGAGAGGGATGCTGACGGTTGTGAGAAATAAGAGCATCTAGGAAACTCAGGTCAAAAACTCTACCATCTTGATGGCCGCTGGCCAGCCCCCACCTCCGTGCAGCTGACCTCAGTTTCCCTACCTTGAAAATTCCTCCCCATGCTAACATTTGGAGTGAGTGATATCATAGCAATAGTTTTTTTGTTTTTTTTTAAAGCTATTTGTTTTCAAATATGCACAGGAAAGTGGTGAGGAGTTCTCATCTAGATCTGTGGTTCAAAGAATCTCACTTGTATCAGTTTAAACTGAAGCAAACTACAAAACAAGGATGAGAGAGGTTTAGGTGAGAAACCAGGCAAATTGTGGTATGGAAAATGATTTTTTTATTGCGCTATGAGTAAGGAAAAAAAAAAAGACCAGTCGATGCAGGAGGCCTTAATGGTTTCTGTTGAACATTCAGTGTATCGTAGCCAGGTCTCCCTGTGTATCACCAAGGGTTTTGCAGTAATGAGATTCTCCTGTCATGTATCAGAGGTCATAATGATGTTCTCCTGTCGTTTATTAGAGGTCAACTGCATTCTAGGAGTATTTATTCTTATGTGCCGAGTTTTGTATTCAGAAAGCCTGAAAATAGCTAATTGCTCTCTATAGAGTCAGTCCCTTTTGTCCCCTCCTGAGACATTGTTGGAAGCTGGAGAAATAGTTTCTGATTTTAAATCACTGAGTTTTTTGTGAACGAGTGGACGTGGGCTTGGGATCAGCAGACCTGACATGCAATCACTGCACAGCCTCTCCACACTTGCTTCATCAGTAAGTGAGAGCTGGACAGAGGAGCCCTTTCTAGAAGACAGCTGTGTTCAGACCTCCACACTTCTTAGGGGGGCCAGATCCTTCCAGAATTTCCAGAACTAGATTCTTCCACAATTCCCTACCTCCCAGTTCCCCAAAATCCTTGAAGCAGGGATGTCACCTAAGGAGGACCAGTCACATGCTCACTCCTGGGACTCGGTCTCTCCAGAAAGTGACAAGGATGGAAGAGAGATGGAATGTGAGATGGAGCAGAGGGACGTGACTGTAGCATTGTAACCTGGAGTCTGGACCAGTGCTTGCTGCTTGGTCCTGAATCCAGCAATGCCTCCTTTTCTGCCAGCTTCTCAAACCTGGTCCCTGCCAACTCTGACGCCCAGCCAATTGTATTTGCGAATCTCCCACCTCTGCTAAATTCCCTTCTTGCATTAACAGCTCAAATGATTTGTTCTTGCTTTTAATACTCCTGGTGGACCCAGGAAGGGAAGAAACATAATGCATGCAGCCCCATTTCCTGGGGAACATTCAGCATGAGAATTTGCATACATTGGATGCATCCCAGGTGACTGGTAGACACGTAGTCTCACCACTCAGGAAGAAATCAGGCTGCATGGGCTGGTGGTGGGTAGCAAGGTACTTATTTTTGATAAGAAGAAGCCAGATGTATTATCCTTAACAGATTTTTTTAAAGTAAGCAACTTCTTATAAGAAAAGTAGTTACAGAAATAAGCCCTCTCATAGATAAATTGGGTTGCTTGCAAAGTCTTTTCACATAAATACCCTTACTTCATATGCACTCCTGTGGTGCAGGCATATTAGAGAATATTCAAAGTGTACAGATTATATTAATTATAGCATTATTTACTGAACACTGTTGTCTAAGAGGCACTATGCTAAACGCTTTGCATTCCCATACACAGCCAAGCCTCTTCAGGAGATAGCATCCCCATGGGCAGGTGAAGGCACCATGGCCTGCATGAGTCATTTAGATAATATGTCATTGAGATGAGAACCCAAACTCACTTCTGTCTGAGGAGAAAGGCCACATGTTCTTTTAATACACACAGCTTAGTGTCATGTAACACAGCCAGTCAGTCACAGAGCTGAAGCTGGAACCCAGGTCCTGAGTTAGGACAGTTTCCACTTCCTTCAAAGTCTTCTTCACACATGCCAACAAAGGCAGGGTTGATTTAGTGGTCCAGACATGGCAAAATTTTAAGGCCCTTGGAAAGATCTTTTCATCAATCCTCCTCTCTACCTATCAGGGCCCCTACATTCCACACAATCAAAGATGAATCGCTGTGATGGAAGATGGATGAGGGCGTACAATCACAAATGTGCCTGCCTGTGAGGGGTAAATGCTAAGTTTTATCAGATGAAGAAATTGGATGGAGAAATATAAAAGCCCTGGCGTGTATCCAGAGAGGGCTGATACAGAACCATTCCTATATGCCTATGTAACTCAGCCCAGAGAGGGTGATGTAGTATCATTTCTGAAGGTAGCTGTAACTCAGATAATCGGGTTGCACCCTTAGAGACAGTTTTATCTTTTGTAATTTTAAACATATAAAATAATAAGATCAGCAGACAAAAACATTTGAAAAGGTAGAAGTAGAAACCTTTTCGACTCCCCTGTTCCCTCTTTAAAACATCTTTTAGAAAAATAGAGAGGTGGGGCATAGAATAAAAGAAAATCGGAAAATATTAATTCACTTCTGCACAACAATCTAATCCACCTCTGAGCCCCCGTAAGATGAGGGGCATGTGGAAACTGTCCTTACATCTCTGGTTCTGTCCTCGAATTCTTAAGAATTCCCAGGTGACAAGGTCTGGTCCAGAGCCGAGAAGGAGTCTGAGCTGAAGGTTTTTGAAGTTTTCTGTTTGCTTGTTTATAACTCAGAGCATTTTTGCTGATGTTGCAAAAAGATTGTCATGGCAACAAGAAAAAGAAGTTTCCAAGTGCTTGGAGTCCCCCTTAAACAGAAGGCTTGTGTCAGTGGGTATTCCTGTGTAATGAACGGTACTTGAAGGCTTTAGCTGACCGAGTCACTTTGAAGGTGATGTTCTGATACTTCTGCCTCCATGTTCTGACAGGAAGCAGCTGCAGGGTTGAAGAATGAAGACCAGTCCCAATGGACAGTCTCTGAAAACCATCTAGGCGGTGCTTGTCACTGCTGGCTGCATATTAGAATCACCTCTAGGAGTTAAAATGCACCAATTCCTAAGTCCTTCGTGCCCCAACCAAATCAGTTGATGGGACATGACACCTGACTGTCAGCAGGTATATATTTTGTCAGCCTCCTAGGTGACGCCATCGATTGTGCAGTCCCGGTTAGGAAGTGCTGAGCTGGAGTTGGAATCCCAGGTCCACAGCCTCCCATTCGCCTAGGTGATCAGGGGCCAACCTCTTCAAGCTTTCTGTTCTTCACCTATAAAAACAGTAATGCAACTGGCTTTGTAGGGCCATTGTGAGGCGGAAACATGAACGTGCCTTGCCAATACATACCATGGCCTCTCAGGTGCCTTGGAGGTAGATCAAGCTTGGAATTGGAAAACCCAGAACCACTTCCTTTTGGATTAAAATCTTTCTTGCTCTTCACTGCCATGTTGGGTTTCTCAGGTCATCAGCATCAGGACCCAACAAAGAAGCTACCCCCTTCCATGTGCTGTACCTTCTTCCGTCAAATAATGACTCTACATAGGTTGGTTTAAACCGACCCCTGTCATTTCAGCAAACTCAATGAATCTCTCAGTGCTCTAAGGAGAGACCTAACCGGTAGGCTCAACAGCATGGAGGCTGGGATTAGACCAGCAGTGTTTCCATCCTCCTCTACCACTTGCTTGTGATTTGTGACAAGAGATTGGTCTCATGTATGTTATCTATAAAATGGGAATGATGGCAATGACTGTGATATTGATAAGTACCTTCTGACACTGTGGTGAGGTTGAAATCTATAGAAACATATAAAGTTCTTTAAGCAGTGCCTGGCAGATATTAAACACTCTTCAAGTGTTACCCATCTTATTGGCATCAAAAATGATCAAACCCTAGGTCTCCCAAGAAAGAAATACAAAGAGTATCACCTGGGTTATGAGGAAATGTGATCCACAGTTGTGGGCCCTGGCATTAAGCTCATCTTTTCTTTTTTCTTTGTTCCAAATCATGGGTTCTTTGGGAGTCAGAACATGAGTTTTACAACAGCAACCCCCAAGTCTGACATGTGGCTCTTCCTTACCTGTCTGGAACTGAAGATAAAACAATGGGGTCCTCATGTCCTTCCTTCTTTGACCTTTCTTCTCTCTCCTTTGATCTCCTAGAGATTACAGGCTGACTATGGAATTCTACCTAGGATGATAGTCTCTGGCAGGCACCATCTTGCAGGCAGGCCTCTTGGACAATAATAGAGATATAAAAAATTGTCATCATCATCAACGTCAGCAGCAGCAGCAGCAGCAACAGCAACAGCATCATGGCACTTACAATGGAGGCACTGTGCCAAGCAGTCTACAGTCATTTGCTCATTGAATTATCTTGATGGCCCTCTATACAGGTAAACACATCCAGGTTTCCCCTTTCTCAGGTTATAAAAACTGAGGCCCACAACAGCTAATCAACTTGCTAAGATCTCACTGGTGTTAAATAAGGGATCAGGGACTTAGCATACAATTCAGTACCTTTCACCAACATGCCCTACATCAGTTGAGCTCTTAGTCACTTTGCCATGATTAACAAGCCTTCCTCTCTCTTCCCACAGCTCAGGGATTCAGCAATGTTTCCATCTCTTTAATGCTGCTCCAACTGGGTTTGTCCTCCTGATTCCTCTCTTCCCAGTGATGACTGATGAGCAGCACTCAGTCCCTCCAGCTCTCTGTCTTTTCCCTTAAAAGAATTTCAACTTTCCATGTTGGTTTGAAGAGGTACCAAGGTAGCAAACATCAGGGAGTTGGAAAACCTTCAGAATTCTATAAAAAGTCTTATCTTTGAACTGTTGTCTGGTAAGGAAATAAGAGAAAGGGCTTTGAAATCATGCAAACCTTCATCGGGTCTCTGAATTTTCTAGCTGTGAGGTAGTCTGTGGGCCTCAGTTTCCTCAGAATTGTAGCTGCTTCTTAGTTTCATTGCACTGAAGGACCACAGCCCCGAAGCAGTGATATGAAATATTCCAGAATCATCTGAAATTAGGGTGCCCACGCTCAGAGAAGGCCAACTTAAGGCATTTCCTTACCAAATATTTTCCAATCCCAACCCACCATCCAGTTTCAAAATCTCTCTGCTTTGTTCCTTATTTCTCTGAGTCAATACTAAAAACTCCATTATATGGAGTATGCCCTATTTGTCAGGTTTTTTCCCAAGACATCTTGCCTGTTTTGTTTTAACTTCACAAAATCCTCTGAAGTTAGAATTATTATTGCTCTTTGGAGAAGAATAGACTTGTTTGCTCAAGTTTGTACATTTCCTTGGGTAAAGGGATTAATCCATATGAATGGCTTCATGCATCATCCTTCTCACACAGGGTATTTCTATTTCCCCAGCACCTCCCAGAGACTTAACTTTTTCCCAAAGGAGGGCCACGGTCGTATGGACTCACTCGCAGGCATGCTGCAGGCTGAGGGGAGTTGAATTTTGGACTGGGGTTCTGGGCACCCGTCAGATCCTGCCACTCAACCCTAAACACCTCCCTTCTGTGCGTTCTTCATTTTCCAGAACCATCTGTGCCTGTGCCTGTGGTATTATTTAATGAAGAAAACCTTTTATCTCATTTCCTCTTTGGTGTGGCAGGAATCATTTGGCAGCAGTAGCCCTCGAGAGACCCATGCGCATCAACAGAAAGGTTTGGAAACCACACCACATTTGAAAATGCTTACATCCAGGACCCAGCTACTTCCCCTCAAGGAACCTTTCCTAACTCCAGGGTCACTCGGTGCAGAAGGACACAGAGGAGAAGGAGAACACACACTGTGGCAGGATGAACCACCTGTTTATGATTAGGGCAACGGCTAAGTACTCAACAGTGTGTCTACGTATGTGGAATATTATGAAGCAGTAAACAGCAGATAGATCCACGTGGGCTAATAACGGTCAAGGCAAATTGCTGAGTGAATAAAGCAAATTGAAGAAGAGCATGTGTGTGTACATATGTATATATACACCTTTTACATATACTATATACCTACATATATGTAGACATTTAATGCATTTTATTAAATTTGTGTCTATATTCTATCTCTCTTTATATGCACACATAACACATACACATATGCACACAGACATATTGTAAAAGCACAAAGCAGTGCTACCAGCAGTTATCTTTAAGGATAGCAAGGGGAGAAACCTCATTTGTTGTGTATTTGTGTAAGTAGGTTTCAAAGGGGATCTTAAGCTTTATTCACAATTTTTAATTTAAATGAGTCCACATTCACATTATTTTCGATATAACTAAAACTTAAGTTACAACCTAAGCCCTTACATTTTCTTCATTAGAACAAATTTGGACAATGCAGCAAAGGCAGGAGATTTTAGAATGGGCTCTCAAAAAAAGGTTCTAGATTTAGCTCCATGCAGAAGGAGGAGCTCTGGACTGAGAGGAGGGGGATGACCCTATGGCCCGGAGTGAGTCCCCTCCCCTCCTCTGGGCCTCTGTCCCTCCTCTGCAAGCTGAGGGGTTTGGATATGTCAGTGTTTCTAATCGTGCTTCTCAGTGAGCAGCTAATGTTCCCCAGGTGCATGTCTGTGGGGAACAGGGTGGGAGGCAGGGCTTGGAGTGGGTGTGAGCAGGGAAGAGACAGGAGAGGGAGAGCAAGAATGGGAATGAGAGGGAGGAATGAAGGAGACTGTGAGACAGATTGCTGTTGGGGGGAGGGTTTCTAAGATTCTGTTCAGTGCAGCTCTTCTAAGCAGCAGCAAGTCCATAGAAAGTGGATGATTGGATGTCAGTCAGCGTGTGCGTTGCAGGAGCCAGTGGAGAGGTGCCTCGTTGGGTATTTCTAATTTATCAGCAAGAACAGATTCAGCAGGGGCTCTAGGCATCAGGGCTCCGTGAGCCTGACTCAGTCTCCTCATCCCTACCCCTGCTTCTCCGATCCTGTGAGTCTCCATCCACCAGGCTGGCTCCCAGCACTGGGGCTGGGGCTCCCTCTCCTGCCTTTCCAGAGTGCAGAGAAAAGCAGAGTTTAACCTCCAGAGATGGACAATTGCTGTCTCCAAAACCACCTCCACCTGGACATCAGCGAAGAGGCCATAACATTTTGTGAGAGGATGCATGTGGAAAGTACCACACTGTCCCTGAAATGCTATGTAAAGGTGAAGCATCATTTCAGCACCACTACATAAATATTTGTTGTAATATTAAGGTTTTTTCTTTCAAAGTTACAGCAAAAGTTTGCCCTGGCACTACTAGAGACATGGATTCAAATCACCTTTTTCTCACATAAGTGGCGTCTGGGGGGCGGCCCTAAATGTTAGCCATGGTAATAACACTAGTTAGTGATAATAGCTGTGTACTTATGTACCAGCCTCTGTGCTATGTGTTTAAACTCTAATATCTGATTTTATTCTTCCTTCCTTTCTTCCTTTCTTTTTTTAATGAAAGGTGCAGGCAGGAATGAAGGCAAGCAGACAGGCAGGCAAGCAGAGAGAGGAGGAAGAAGCATCTTTTTTTTTTTTTTTTTAAGATTTTCCTATTTACTGAACTTCAGTTCCACACGATTTTCAGAGTAAGCATGAGGTTCACTTGGGTCCATATAGATGACCTGTTCTGTTATCCAGAATGTGGGAGGCCCATTTAAAGGCAGGTGGAACAGAGGAGGGCAAAGGGATGTCTTGTATTTGGTTCAAATGGAAGAGAACAGAGAGATGCTCTGTTGCTGATACTGAAATGCACACCTGTGATCGTGGTCTGTGTATGAGGGTCACCTCCCTATGGGCAGGTAGAAGTGTGCGTGAGGGTTGCCCACAGCCCCCCTAGAATTGTGCATAAGGATTTTTGCCGTCTCCATGTGGAAGTTCTTTCTCTCCCATCCTCCACTCCCTGGGAAAATATCCTACTGAAGCTCCTCTACCAGGGGAAGCACATCCCTACGTGGAGTTACAAGTTCTGCATTGCGCTGCTCTGGCTGTCATCCCGGCTCCCAGCACGAGTATCTCTGCCCATTCATTCATTGCTCCTCGGGGAGCTGGCAGGCTCCACCGCCATGTTGCCAGGCAACCTGAGCAGCACCTGCATCAGGAGGTGAATGCACCAGTCAGTACGCTCAGAGGAGGAGCTTTGCCTTGGCCTCCGCCATGGAAGGAGGGCTCTCTGGGTCAGCCTGGAATCAGCATCAGAGCTGTTGGGGACTCAGGAAACCTAAACCCTCCCATTGTGGTGGGATGGGAGAGAAGTCTGCAATATCACACAGCCACCTGAGGCAGAGCAGGAGGACCAGTCAGAGGAGGTTCCCTAGTCTTGTGTCCCATCTGTTAGGCTTCACAGCCATCCTTTCCAAACTCATGTGTGGGCACCATCTGTGTACGGTACGGGGGTGCCGAGAGCATTTATAAACCGTTCCTAATTCAATCATCTAACGATTACTTTTACTCTTCCACAGTCGAGGCAGTAGATCAAGGTGGCGAGGACAAGTCATACAAGGCACAAATGTCACTTTAGGCCCTTACCACTTATGCGGGGATGCAGGTTCCTTAACATTTTGTGCTTCCATTGTTCTCAAGTGAAAGGATGGTAAGGATGAGAATAAAAGAAATGGCTTATTCTCTTTTTGTCATGCCTCATTCAAAGGATTAATGTTGGCCATCCTCAGAAACGGCCTGTGGGACACCCGAGCTGGGTCTCTGCGACCAGGCTGCCTGAGTCCTCATCTCAGCTCTGCCTGTATTTGCTGGATGATCGTTGTCATGTGACTTGTATTTCTATGCTTTAGTTTGCTTCTCTGTAAAATGAGTATAATAATAGATCCTCATAAGTTCATTATAAAGCTAGAATAATTTAATCTACATAGAGTATTTAGAACACTTTCTAGCACATAACAAATGCTCCAGAAATTTTAGCTAATGTGATTCATCAACAAATGCTGACTGAGCTTTTAGTATATGCCAGGTACTGTCCTAGGAGCTGGGTTATAAAAGTGATCAAAATAAACGAACCTCCCTCAGCCTTCATGGAACTGGGATTCTCTTTACGTTCTTCTTTGTTTTGCTTCCCCAAACCTCGGGTCTCAAACGTGGGTCCTTGGGCTTCCTGCGGACTGCCCTTCAGCTGCTAAGTCACCGGGGCAAGCCAGCTTTGGCGTTCCTGACAGTGTCCGTTTACTTCTCTAATCCAGCAACTAGATTAGCAGCACCGTCACGGCAAGGCCATGTGTTTTGTTCACAGATTTTCTGTGCCTAACACACGACCTGAAAAAGTAGTACGTGTTGAATACCTATTTGTCTGATGAATGCTGAGTACTGCACTAGCTGTAAGACAGCAGCTCAACCAGAGATGAGAGACATGTCAGGAGACATCTTTGGTTCCTGCATTTCAGGGAGAGGGGGCAGGTGTTGTGGGAGCCTAAAAGCAGCTGCCCCTCTTGCCCCACGTTAAAGATGGTCCTTGCTGGCGCTGACTGAGGTGGGCCACAGCCACTGCTGCTGTTTCTGCCCTGCATGAGGAAACAGGAGTCCCTCCACCCTGCAGGTGCTTATTTCTTCAAAGGGAGCAGATCACTGAAGTGTGGATGAGCTATAGGTAAGAACTATGGGGGCTCTCTGGCACTGAGGGGTTATCTCTGGCACTGTGGAGGTTGTTGGGCATTTCTGGCATATCTGATTAAAGAGGCATGTGTTTTAGAAAGGACATTTAGTGTGGGCCTTTCAGGAGCACCAGATTTGTTTTCACCTAAGGTGCCAAAATTCCTTGCACCTCCCTGGCCATTTGCATGAAGTCCCACTGGATCACAAGTCATTACTATATGATTGCTGACTGGCGTCGTATAGTACTTCCTGGTTGCTGGCCTGGCTGCTCTGCTCCTGCTCAGGTTGTTCCACTCAGCTAGCAGCCCCTCCCCATCCCATTTTTGCCAGTCCAGTGTCCCGTTTTTGTCTCAAGGAAATACGGTCAGCCTGCCTACTGTACCCCACCACAAAGAATCACCCAGTCCCAGCGTTGAAGTGGAGAAAGCCTCGTGGGCGAAGGAGATCAGAGATGAAGGCTTGTAAAGACTCCTCTGCAGGACCATGATGGCACAACCCACTAACTGTGGGTGAAGGGGCTCTGTGGGGCGCAGAGAAGAGGCACCCAGACAGCAGAGGCTTCTAGTGAAGCCCAGGTGTGAGCTGAAGCCTCAAGGGTGTGTGTGCATTCAGCAAAGTTCTGTACGTTCTGGGAGAAGTTGCTGGGATCAGAGAAAGTGAGGGGAGCAGACACGGGCAGGAGTGATTGGGACCCTGTGACGTATCATGTGGAGGTTTGATACCTGATGTGGTCGGCTAGAATTTCCGAGTCTTCCCTGAGCACTAATCCTTCAAGGTGCACCCCTCAAGGGCCACAGCCAAATGAGGAGAAAGTGCTAGATGCCGCCCCTTCCCTGTTCGGAGAGTTACAAGCTTTGTTGGTATGCACTTCCAGATGAATCTCGCATTAAAGAAACTTGGCTTATAGTATTTAATTTATGCCAAAATCTCCCCAAGTTCTCCAACCATGAGAACTCCTCTCCAGGCATCGACCACGTGGACTCGAAAGATCCTTCTTTAGAAGCAGAGCCATAAGGGAACAAGTGACTGGACAGCAAGCACAACAGTGGATTTGCGTTTTGGAGTAACTCCCTGGTGTTTTTGTGGCAAAGTGACACGTGTTTTTACAGGCCGTTCAAGCACTTGTTATTGTTGCTTTTATTTTTGACCCTGCTTGTCTCCTCAACTAAGGCAGGTGCATGGGATGTATGTCGTGATCACTGTGCCCCAGTGCTAGCCTCGTCTGGCAGATGGTAAGCCCTCCGACATCTCTCGAATGAATGGATACTGTTTCCAAGCATGGTGCTAGACATGAAGATTGAACAAGATTACTATTGTACCTGCTCTCATGCAGTTAACAAGCTATTGAGCACACAATAGGCACTTCACACATGTTTAGTGGGTGGATGAGTGATCAGCATAAGTAAGACAGAGAGTGGCAAGGATCTGAAGGGAGAGGGGCCTAGGACTCTGCATTTAAACGAATCCCTTGGCTCCTTCTGATGTCCAGGGACCAGCATTTGAGGAGCACTAAGCTGCCTGTCAGAGAAGATGATTTCTTTTTGAGATTGAGGCACCAATCTTAACACTGGCTGTTCCTGACCTGGCCACTTGGGACCTTGAACATCCTGTACTCATTCCCCAAGCCACCACCCTGCCATTCCTGACCCTACTGTTAGCCCCTGAATCGAGCTTAGCGCATCACAAGTCCTTTATAACCCAAGTCCTAGTGTGAATAAATCACTGCCACTTGACACTGACTCAGACGTTTGTTCTGTTCCCACCTCTCTGCACATCCTGCAGTACTCATGATGCATCATTGTCCTAACGCTGCATTCCGGGGTCGACCAGAATGCCTCTTGAGAAGGCCTTGAAGACGTCTGTGAGATAAACATGTTGTGATGCAGGCTGTGTGCACATTAAAGCTCTGCTGTGGGTTTGATGTGAAATTAAACAATGAAGACTGCAAGTTCTTTCAAGAACAATGACGAGACTTCTCTTCATTTTGTCCTGGAGAATTGACTGTGGAAGTGAAAGGAAACAGTCCCCAGCAGATCAGCGTGTGGCAAATGGGATCATTTTCTAAGCTGCCTGATCAGAGAGGGAATAGTTATGACTGATTTAACTGGGCTTGTCTGACGTACTTAAGATGATCATGCCCAGATAGCTTCTGAGATTTTCTAAATCAGGGTCCCCATGGATTAAATACAGGCATGTGCATTTCTAGAATATATTTGCTGGAGACTAATCTGTACAGCTGACTCTTGAACACCACAAATTTACCTGTGAGTATCCACCTATACATGATGTTTTTGGGTTTTTTTGTTTGTTTGTTTATCTGTGGGTTCTGCCTTCATCATTCAACGAGTCTTGGATATTGTTTGAGTCCAAAGATATGTAACCTGCAGACTCGAAGGGCCACCAGCTATAAGGGAGTCGGGCATCCCGGGACCTTGGTACACCTGGGCGTTCTGAAGCCACTCTTTTGCAGATACCAAGGGATCATTGGAGTGAAGTTTGTGGAGCATCAAAAGCTATATGGAAATTTTTGATGAAACAGGGTTGTCACCCCTAACTCCTGAGTCAGTGATAGTCTGGATGGTATGTTCTGAGCTAATACATAATGGGTGGTGGACTGCTTTTCAGCCTGGGACAACCTCAGGCTCCCATTAAGTCAGCTCTGACTCTGCACTATTCTAAGTCCCAGACCACAGTTTCTATCCCCAAGATCCTTTCTCATAATCTTGAACCCAACACAAGCCAACAAAGGCTGTTCACAGTCCTGACTATCAAGCAGTGGTCTACAAAGTCCCACCCTGTCCCCCTTTCCAACCGTACCCTCTTGTGAGTCCTCACACAGACATTTCTGAGCAAAGGACAACCCAATTTACCCTGCATTTGTCTCAAGGTATACGCACTTTCTATCATTAGAGCTGGAAATTTCCCTGATGATGCGTCATGTCAGCTCCCACACCACTGAAACAGGTCATCTTCCCTTCTTCCCCTTGGGGAATAGGGATGGTGGTCAAACGTCTCCCATTTCTGCTCAGGAAAAGACTGAGTTTTTTTTTTTTTATCCCCTTTAAACTCTGTTCCCAAAGTTTAAGTAAAATTTGCTGATTTTATTTCCTCATTTTCCTTTACCAAAAACTCTTTAGTGGCACAAGGGGGCTTGCCCTTCATAGAATGGAGGGGCCAGCAGCATCCCCTCACCATATTTTTAGTGAGTGGGGTGAAGTTCTAAAGCCCGTGTACACATATATAACCCTGATTATGAGACCTCAAGTCAGTCTTAAATAAAGACATTTTTAAAAGTCTCATCTAGCAATCCAAAGGAATTTTGAAAGCAATTTTAATCTATGCTTGGCTCTCTTGAAGATTAGTAAAAGGAGTCCATTTTGTAACCTAAAACATGTTTGAAAATGTCCATTAATCTTCCTCTCCATTCTTTCTCATTCATGGATGCTCTGAGAACCCCCTCATGAAGTCCCTCAGACTCAAAACCAACCCTACAGTTTTCATTTGTTTCCTTTTTCCCTTTCTTTTGGATCTCCAGACCTGCCTCTCCATTCACATTCTTCATATTCTTCTGTACTTGTTTCACAAAACCCTAATAACTGGACTAGCAGGCTAAAGCTTTCTGAATGGCTGAACAAGGGAAAAATAGCTGTTTGACTGGGGGAGAGGTAGAGACTTTGAAGACTAGGAATATATACAAATAGATCTTCTTCACAAGTGTGTTAGGGTTTATCATCAGTACTGCAGACCACAGTCCTGCAAACAGAACCTGGAAATATGTAATCCTGTGACCCACCCATCTCAGCATGAGGGCATTCAAACCTCCTGTGTCTCCTAACTAAAATTTTCTTTCTCTCCGCCTCTCATCCTAAGCTCTTCCAGGTCCGTTATCTGGTGATTCATAGTGTGTTTCTATCTATGCTCTGGACTGATGTCAACAGGAAGGCAGGGTGAACTGGATGAATTAGCCAAGGTCTAGGTTAGCATTTGTAAACGTTAGGAAGAGTGGGCATGGTTTTATCTCATATTCTCTTTCTCGCTCCTTTATAACCAGAGTCTCCTGTTCTATTATGTGCCATCCTTCTACCTCTCCCTTCCATAGAATTCCACTCCTTCACACATGATTGCAATATAGAGTAAAATAATTTTGATATGATGTTCCCATCGTAATTACAATACGAACCGTTATCTGAGAAAGGATTGACCTTAAGAAAAATAAATAAAAAGTAAGACATGGTTTCATAATAAATGGATCTACAAAGGAGAAGGGAATCTTCTTTTATTCGGGAAGTAAATAAAGGGGGTACACACCCCACACCCTAGACTGCTTTATGCCTGGTCGGGCAAGCTTGCTTTCTGTCTGGCAGCGATGACTTCTCATTATGTGCCAGGTATTGTTCCGTGTATTTAACACCCATCAACATTTCTAATCATGACAACACCCTCATGAGATAATAGTCAATATTATTCCTGTTTTACTGATGAGTAAATCTGGGCTCTGGGAGATTAAGAAATTTTTCCCCAAGTCACTTATTTTGTGAGTGGTAGAACCAGAATTTAAAGTCAGACACTACTTGAGTCTGCACTTTTAAAAACATGCAATGCCACTTTACTACCTTCTAACTAGTTGTCTTCTTTACCAAGATGTAGTGAAAGAATTATATTTCTATAGACTGAAAAAGAGAAAAATGGGATGGAGAGATGTTTGGTACTTATAATACGTCTATGGAGTTGGATTTTACTACCAAATGTTACTCCAAACCTCATGGTTTTTTAGCATTTGGACAGTTGAAGAATTTCATGATGGAGATCAGAAAAACCCTATGCTCCTCTTTAGGAAAATTTCCGTAATCCATTTTCTCATAAATTGTATTTCAGCTCCCTTAGTGACTCAGTCTCCTGAGTCCCATTCCCTCTGCTTCTGTTTGCCACTGTTGTATGCCAGGTGGTGGCAAATGATCTCATTATTCCTCAAAACGTTCCCGTGAAAGTCCATAAGCAAAACATTCTTCATTGTGCACCAGAGGTGATTGCAAACCAAAAATTTGAGGAATTTTCCATGATGACATAGCTGTAGGTGGTAGAACTTGAATAATTGTCAAAATGATCTTGGAAGATAAAGATTGATGGTGATCCTTATTTATAACACTAAAGGCTGCCTTGAGGAGTTTTGCATTGACTTGTAATAACTATGGTGTCTTGAGTGATGAAATCCTCCATTTCACATTCCTTCACAAATTGTTATTCTTTCCCCTTCTAGACTCTCTCTGATTATTTAATTGAATGGGATTTGAGAAGGACAGGAAGTGGAAAATTTTCCTTCCATGAGCTCCAGAGACTCTCCACCTAAAATGTCTCTTCCAGGCGAGATGATGTCATTCAAATTAGGCATGCCCTTAGGAACTGATAACACAGTTGCTCTGAGTGAATCATCTTCCTTTAGGATGTCAGAATTAGACATCATCAAATCTAATAAACATTGATAGACTGGAAACAATTCTAATGTGCTTCGTGAGATAAAAAATGCTCAGTGTTTGAAGCACTGGAGCAGCAGTCACATGGGTCAGTTTCTCCTCTAACTAACCTTGAAACTTACTTTTCATCCACGCTTTCAAATGTTAGAAAATAAACAAGAAGTAGGAAATAACAATACTAAGAAATAAATCTCCCCTAAATGATTAACTGAGCAGTTCCCCTAGAGCTTACATCAGAGTACCTGACTTCTTCCCTGACTCCTATTTAAGGAATTGTCACAGCACATGACACCCATGTCACTGAATGTACACACAACTCTTCCATTTGAGGGTGACAGTACCCTTGAGATGAGATGAATTTTAAATAGCCTCATTCTCAGAATTTAGTCATTTCTTGGCTTCAGCTGTGTGGCGTTAGATGCAACACTTCCCTCTCTATTTCAAAGGCATAACTTCTAGGATTCTTCCTAAGCTCTTTGAATATCGTGTGTGTGTGTGTGTGTGTGTGTGTGTGTGTGTGTGTGTGTGTGTGTGCTGAAGTACCATATCTTCATGAATTCTGACAGGAGAACTTCGGATAGTACTGCTAATGGGCTTGGTCGACTGTCCTTGGTGCTGAATTGTACTCTTGATTACGATTCCAAAGGTGGGCACTTTCAGCTAGAGGGAGAAAGTTAAAAGACACAAAGTCATATGTCTAGCTTCCTTTATAGCTCCAGTGGGTAAGTGAAGACTCTAAATGCCACGGAACCAGGTTTGTAACCCGGGGGTGGCAAAAAAATGATCAATTGTTTAGACTTCATGAAGATCTCAATATCTCACAAATTATATGTCTCTATATGCCTATGAGCAAAATAAGCATGAGAAAGCACAAAAGAAACAGTATGTCTATAGATATTTATGAGATATTTGTGAGGGAAAGATCTGGGTCTCTCTTCTTTAGCATTAACTTTCAAGAGAGGGAATATTATTTGGCTCAAATAAGAGTCTCGATGAATATGTGCTGAGTGAATGAGAAATAAATTCAGTCATATGTGTTCAAAAGAAGAGAACAGAGGTTTAATGCTCTGGGTGGGGGCTCTGTAACTGAACAACGAGATCCACTTTCTGGTGTGTGAGGCACTAGCTGTGTGACTCTGGCAGGTCATTTCATCTCCCCAGGAGGACCACCTGAGAGGCTCGGCACTAGGGTTTGAACTCAGGTTATCTAGTTCCATCCCTTAAACAAAACATTTTCTGCTTCACAATGCTTGCAGTCCCCAGTGTAGATGATGGTAGGGGCAGGATGGAAATAGAAGGGAAATTTTCTGTAGAAAGTGGTGGCTGAAAGAGAGTTTGCAGACTCCAAGAGATTTTTAAAAATATTTTAATATTTCACATTGCTTTATGCTCTTTAGAATACTGACTTCGCACCTCGGTCTGTGTGCATCTCACACCAAACTCACCACCAAAGTCCCACCTTGTTAATTTCTTTCTGTTGTCCCTCCTCCCGCCCACCCCCCATTCCGCCAAATCGAGTTTTGTATCCTGTGAATTTTAATAGGGTTTGTCTGCTCGTTTGTTTTGTCTCTTTATATTTCACATATGAGTGAAATTATCTCGTGCTTCTCTTTGTCTTTCTGACTTATTTATCTTAGCATACTCATCTCCAGTTCCATCCAGGCTGTTGCAAAGGGCACAATTCCATCTCTTTTAATAGTTACATAGATGTCCACTGAGTGTCTAGACCACAGTGTCTTCATCCAGTCATCTGTTGATGGGTACTTAGTCTGTTTCCATGTCTTGACTGTTATCAATTATGCTACTATGAACACAGGGATGCAAACATTTTTTCTGATTAGAGTTTTTGTATTCTCTGGCTAGATGTGTAGAAGTGGGATTGCTGGATCGAATGGCAGTCACTTTTATTTTTCAAAGAGAATTTTTATATTAAAAATCTTCCTTCAACATTGAGCTTCACCTAAAATAAGATGAATTTTCAAGATGGTTATCATTTTCTCTTGAAGGGATAGGATGGGAAGGGATGTTATTCCACTCTTTTACAAACGAACATGTAGATCCTAAACTTATGATGTGTGTATTTTATCTTCATCTTGACACCAAGGTAAGAACATGCTATGATTTTTGATTTACTTCTAATCCAGTTACAAACGTGCTTTTGAGCTTCCCTTTTACATTCACTGATCAATAGCCTCTATTTGAATGCAGAGCCTTCTTCACTTACTGTCCCACTTACACACTGAGCATAATAACCTGCAACTCCAATCCAGATGGGTGTGCTTAAGCACCATCGTTTTGTTCCCACTTCTTTTCAAAACCAGGTTTCTTTTCAGAGATATCTGAATTGCATATACTATTTTCAGTGTGCAGTCAGAGACTGGCGTACAAAAGAAATCATGAAAGCTCCATTATTATGATCCCAGAGAATAAGGAGTAACAGTGCAATCAATTTTCTCAGGGTTATTTCTTTCTCCCCATTTTGACTACTCAACCTACATTCACCTGAAAGGAAAAAAAAAAATTCTTAAACACATGCTGATTGTTGTTGGGTATGGACTCAATTACTGGAGTAGAGCAGCTTTACAAATAAATTGGTTTGCACCTTGCATTCTGCCAAGTTGTCATCCTTTAGCCATATCTGAGCTCTTTCCTCATTAGTCAGTAGTAGGCAGAGCTATAAGGCATCTTTAGTGAGAGAAGTAGTGAGAACTCAGGCAGTAAAAACAAGTGTTTATCAAGTGTTTATGATGAGCCATGACCCAGGCTAAGTTCTCTGGACATTATTTCACTTGATCCATGCAATGACCCAGTGAACTATGTACTGATTTTGTCCCCATTGTATAGACAGACAAACTGAGGTACAGAAAAAAATAAGTGAGCATGACATAGTCATACCTGTTAGTTGTAAAAATTGGCTGCTGGTGTTTGAAATTAGACAGTTGGACGCCAGAGCTGTCCAAGGATTCTGTGTTCTCGTATCTTCTATTACTCATGCGTTTCCAGTCCTTACATATCAATTCAATAGTCTTGACTTCTGTGTCAAGCACCGGGAAGACACCAAGGATGATAAGATTACTAAGACGTGGTCTCTGCCCCTAAAGCACTCATGGCTTAGTGTGAAATCTGATGTAACTAAGGCAGAGAAAGTCACAGAGACAGTGACAGCCTCCATGGGGAGGTTCCCGGGAGCAGTCAGGACAAGCTCCAGAGAGGTGAGGACCTTTGATCTAAACTTTAAAGATTCAGAGGCAGCAATGTAAGACAAAGATGGAAGTGTGAAAGTGCAGCATTTAAAACAGATGGAAGTACAGCATCGGAAACATAAGGCCCAGGAGCCAGGCAGGTTGGATTTGAATCCTGGCTGTACCCAGTGACTGGGGGAAAGTGCCTTTGCTGTCTGGTGCCTCAGTTTCTTGGCTGTACAGTGGGGCTGATACTAGTAGTGATTCCCTGAAGGTGGAGTGAGAGGTAAATGGTCCACAAAGCGTTTAGAGCGTGACCTGGCATATTTATTAAAAGCACTGCATGGTAGCTAGTTGTCCCCTCTTATTATCCACAACCTTTATTACTTCTGGTTTTCATGATTACCTCCTGGTCATATTATTGGTAATTCAGACTACCCTGGACCACACACTATCATTTTCTTTCTAGCCTCTCTAAGCTTTCCAGTGGTATTCACACAAAACAGATGGTCACTAAGTGGCCTTATCCTTCGAAATGTGGAGGGACAGTAGCATATTGAGCTATCCATTCTTTGGGGATGTGCCTAGCCAATCAGTGTCACATGGAAATGGCCCCTGAGGGTACAATTTTTCTCTGGACCCCAAGAGATGAGAAAAGAGGAAAAGATGAACAGAGATGTTCTACTGAGGGAGAATCCCCTGAAAATGGTCAATGCCCTTTCCCCCAACACTGAAATCATGGGTGATGGCCACGTGTGATGTTAGGTATTAGGTCTGAACTTCCAGGGTGACCCCCCCACCACTTGTGTGTGCTCAGGAACATGTCTGTGGAAGCAACTGCCCTCCAATGTGACTTCCTTAGAACCAGAGGCGCGGACCTGCTTTTCTTCTCCTCTCCTCCTCTCAAGTGTTTCTTTGTAAATTTCAGAATAAGAAATCACGGGGGAAAAAAATCACATCCCAATTACAGCCAGGACCTGGCTTCTAGTCCCAGATTTGACATTAACTAGTTTTAATCATTGGCAGCTCTTCTGCAGTGCCTGCGATGCACCAGGCATGCACTTTTGTGGTACCTACTATGAGTCAGGCAAGCACTTTATAGTTCCTGCTCGGAGTTGGGCATCGTCCTAAGCATTTTACTTTCATGAACTCCTTTAATTCTCACAGGAGTGCAATGAGTTTGTTGCATATATTAGTCAGGCTACGCTTGGTTAGGATGTAATAACACACAACCACAAAATCTCGATGATTTGTTTCTTACTCGTGCTCTATGTGCATTGTAGGTCCAAGTTTCAGTTTCAGCTGAAAATGGGGTAAATTCTCCTTTATTTTCATACCTCACAAGGAGAGTACTTGAAGCCATCTATCTATCCATTTGTCCATCCATCCATTCATCTATTCACCCTCCTGTCTGTCAGATTGCTCATCCATCCATCCTTCCATTCTTGCAATAGTTGGTATAACTACTATGTGCCAATTATTAAATTGTTATGACTCAGTATGTTTATAGGGGGTACAAATCCCCATGAGGCATTTGGTAAAGGGTAAAATACATAAGGGAACGAATCAATGAACAAAGTAAGGATAAGTGTTTTGAGCACAATAAAATGTAGTGATATTGCCGTGGTTTGGATTGTGCCTCTATAACATTCTTATGGTGAAGCCCTAACCCAAAACGTTATGGATCTTTGGGAGATATTAAGTTTATAGGAAGTCATAAACCTTTATGATGGGAACAGTGGCTTTATAAGAAGAGAGAAAGAGATAGCCCTTTCTCCACCATGTGAGGACACAGGGGAAACCAGTCATCTACAAACCAGAAAGTGGCTTCTCATCAAAAAACAGGTGGATTGTATCTTGATCTTAGATGTCCCTAATCCCCAAACTGTGAGGAATAGATGCCTGTGGTTGAAGGCTGCCAGTCTATACAGCAGTCTATAGCAGTCCAAACAGACTAATTACAGATATGATAAAGGGAATGGGGAAAGACTCTAGATTGGGAAGTCAGGGAAGGACCATCTCAAGAAATGACATTTCAGATGATTTTGTCATTTGAGGAGTTGGGGAGCAGGGAGAATTACAAGTAAAGGACTTTGAGGTTGACATGAACTTGCCATCTTTGAGGAACACAGAGAGGATTAGAGTAGCTGATATACTCTGAATGAGGAGGAAAATGGTAGGCAATGAAGGGCCAAATGAAGGCAGGAATCAGATGATAAAATAAGGTATAAACCAGTGGTTTTCAACCATGTTTTGGGATTAAAATTCCCTTTAGAAATTTGCTTTAAAAAAACCCAACAACAAACAGTCATCATTTTACTTACAATATCAGGAATTTCATAGTCCCTGACCTTCATGTCCATTCCAGATGCCAAGTCGGAAACTTCTGAAAATGATGAAGACATTTGAACAGCCCATAGGGAAAGAGAAGGGAGAAAGAAACTGATATTGTTTGCAAGTTTTCTCCATGCCAAAAATTGCCAGTTAGAATCAATTATTTATTAACCATATTTACTATAATTTGACAAATGATGAAACCAAGATTCAGAAAGTTTCAGTCATATACTGAGGTCAAAAAAGTAGTAAATGACAGCCAGGAATCCATATCAAGATTAGCTTTGCTCCAGAGGTATGATTATCATTAGATGTAGGGTTTTGTTTCACCCTGCCAAGGGCGTATTTATTATTCGGTGAAGGGTCCGTGTTTTCAGCCAGGGGAGGCAGTATCCATTTTCTTCTTCTTGGCTTTTGTTGAATAGCAGAGCGGCTCAGATTCTAAGCTTCCATTTCATTACTGCCACACTGATTATAACGTCAGCCTTTATTACTCCCAGCGGAGCCAGTGAAATAGAATCCTGACACCCTTACCAATTAAGGCAGCATCAAATCTCTCTCCTTTTGTGTAGATGCCAGAAGACCAGCTCCAGTGCTTTTCCAGGGGTTCAGTGTCCTGCTCCACGGAGTCATTGACTGAGCATCATCTTTCTTAATTGGGGCTCTCATGTTTTGCAGTCAATCCTTTGAACAAGAAGAGGATGGAGTTCCAAAAGAAGCCATGACCATTTATTTCCAGGTCATCAGCTTGGAAGCTGTTTGACCACAGATATTGATCTCCCAGAGTCTGGAAAACATCCCAAGAGAGGTTTCTGATCTCAATAGCCTGAGAAATCTGAGCATCTGCTTATTCACTCACCAAACAAAGCCAGGAAATTGCTGGTAATTCCATAAGCAAAGAAACTACCTTCTCTGAAAAACCACATGTGTGGAGATGCTTGGAAGTCTCCTCCCAGACCCTGATGAAGGTAACAGTCCAGTTCACAAACCACTCGCTCCTCATTTTCCTATTATTTGTGGGCTTATACTAACCATCCTTTACAGAACACACTCAAAAGATTATTTCCAATGTAAAAAAAAAAACCGTTGGTTATTGTCCCTCTGTATAGATGAGGAAATTGAGTCTCAGAGAGGTGAGTTACTTTGCACAGTGCCACATAGAAAATAATTGCCTGATCTGGAAATAGAAACAGATGACAGTTTGAGTCCAAAGTCTTTATCTTTATCACTATACTAGTCTGCTTTATTTTTCTAGATATGCCTTTTCCTCCCTTGACTTTCCACTTGTAATATATCTGAGCCAGCTAAGTCAGCATCTCAGTGATGGTGGAATCTGGCTTCCTTAAATGTTCTATCCAGGTTATCTACAAATTTCAACAGAGCTAGGTTGCAATGCTACATGCCACCAGTAGATGTCACCATCTTATCTAATGACTATTTATTCCAAAATAATAACTAAGTATCTACTGTAAGAAAGACTATTTTAAGTTTGGGGGTACAGTTATGAACAAGGCAGAGTCTCTGCTTCATGAAGCTTATATTCCAGGAAGGAAACCTGAACCACAACCAAATATTGCATCATGTAATAATCAGTGGTGTAAATAAATGTTGAAAATAAAGCCTTCAACCTCAGGGCAGGGCATGCCTGGTAGAGTAGTAATTGGGTCAATCACCTCCAAAGGTATAGACAACATACTCCTGGGTTCGAGTCCCAGATTGGGGCAGGGCAGACAACCAGTGTGAACAACAAAATGAAAAATAAAACAAAATGCTTCTTCCTCTCTCTTCCTGCCTGCCTGCCTACTCACCTTCCACTTCCGTCCATACCTTTCCTCAAAAAAAAAAAAAAAAAAAAAAAAAAAAGACTTCAGCCTCAGGAAACAATCTGCTTTGGGAATTTGAAATATGGCCTATAAGGAGAACCTGAATCTAGTGACATGAAAACAGCTGCCATATAAGATAAAAGTTCATTTCTCAAGATGGCTTCCTGCAATTGGTTAATCAACCAGTGAGAATGATCAATAACCCCATTCCCCCAGGGAAATAGATTGAGAAAGGAAAAGCTCCTGGGACTAGAATGTGCAGTCATTGCCTCAATGTCCAGTGTAAAGTCATTTATCATCACCTTTAGAGTAAGTCCCAATCCTAGCATTGTCTGTCAGAGCCATCATGATCCCACTCACCTTCTGATCATTGGCCATACCTTCTTCACACTTTATACCCTCCCAAGCAGATATGCTTTCCATTCCTCCCATAAGTATACTATTTCCTCCCTTTGGGCTATTGTTGATAATGACCACTCAAATGGAAAACCATTTTTATTTGTTCACATTTATACAATCTCTACTCCTTCTAAGGCCAGATCCAGTTATTTCCTCCTTCAAGAAGTCTTCTTTGTTGGCCCCCATTTCAGTTAGGAGCTCCCTCCGAGACTTCAACATGTTTTACATTTCATCACTTGCCTTCTACATTGCGTTACAGTGACATGTTTTTGTCTTTAGCTTTCCTCTCGAGGAAGAGAACCAGGTCTTTCCTCTAAATGCTCTTTGCCTGACTCAGTGTTACCTGCTAGAAAAAGAAGGCAAACTACAGGTGTAATTTCTTTTAAAGAAAAGGCGTGGGCAGGAGTGAGCAGAGGCGGCAGGAGGAGAGAGGAGGAAGAATCGCTTTTATTTAATTTTTATTTAGTTGTTCACCGACTGTTCCTGCTGCTTGAGATGTAAACCCGGGACCTTGGGATGTGTGTAGACTGCATGTGACCCATACTCCACAGGGTGTGCCCACTGTGTAATTTTAACCTTTCTAGGAGCCACATTAAAAAGCAAACCAGATTAATTTTCATAAAGCAATTTATTTAACCCAATATATCCAAAATATTACCATTTTAGCAAATGATCTATGTAGGAAATAAGCAATGTGATATTGTACACCCTTCTTTTTAAAGTCACACTAAGCCTTCAACCTGGTGGATATTTTACATGTATAGCGTATCTCATCTCAGAAAGTAAAATTTACTCAGAAACAATTGATCTATATTTAGATTATACAAATTTTTTCTTAAAGGACAGGTACAGGAACGAAGGTGAGTGAGTAGACAGACCAGAAGAGAGAAGAGGAAGCAGAATTTTACTTTTTTTAATTTAGTTGTTCACACTGGTTGTTTACCCTCAGTCCTGGGACTTGAACTCAGGGGTATGTGGCCTGCACTCCTTCAGAGGCAATTGACCTAACTGCTACTCCACCAGGGCTCACCCAAAATTTACTTCATTGTAAAATTGCACACCCAAACTGTTCCAAGCACAGTTAAAGGTTTTCTAAAAGCTGAATGAAGTACCAAAATATTTCCATTCATATTCAAATCCACATTGACAAAATGGGCTCACCACTTTTAGAAGAATTAACCTGACTTTCAAAAAATTAAAACTATATCCATTTCAAAGCTGTGTCTGCAACACTTGTGTCAAGGCTGTATTAATGCGAGGGTTCAAAGGGGTTTTATGAAGCAGCAATTAATTTATCAATGACACCGAGATGTTACATCTTGTAACTTTTTTTGCCATCAAATAACATAATTCTGTGAATTATAATCTACCTATCGTTCCTATTAGAAAAATGTGTAAAGTCATTATTATTGTTTTGTATAATAGGATTTTTATTTTCAGCAAATCATCATACTGGTCTTGCAGAGTCCAAAGTAAGCTTTTCATTTTCTGTGAACTTCAAATTTAGCTCCTTTATATGTAGTGTGATATTGGTTAGGAAAGACAAATCACACTGCATTTTTTTGTCTTTAACAAATTGAATGCTATTTCAAAAAAAAATCCCATTTAATTGGCGTTAACAATAAATACTGACAAACATTTGGCAAAAAAATGGAAAGTCCAGAGATCATTAACTTCATTGTCATCCCTGTTGTTGAATAGTCTGTAATTGGCACTGACACCCAGCAATTATGTGTCTATATGGAAGAGTTTTAACAACTACATACATGACACTTTTCATAGAATATGCTGTGGAAAATTCAGTCCAATGTTACATATACATCAGTGAAATTAAACAATGGCATATTTGTCTATTATTTAAAAGCAAAAAAAATCAGGATTTAAAAAATTCTAAGATAGCAAAAGCATTACTTGTGATGAAGAATATTTTTGCATGCAAGTGAAAACTTTTTGGAAAGATAAAAGATTTAAAACAGATAAGCCAAAGTTTCCATATTTTAGACCATGGATTGACAAGATTTACTATACTTTTGAGACAATATGTACCTAAAGTTTTTATTATATTTCCCAATTCATTCAAAGCTGAAAAAAATTTTAATTTTTCATATTTGTGTTAATTGATCTTTGAGTTTTTTAGAAAAGTCAAAATTGATGAGGAAATGAGTAGCATTTACTTCCTGAAAAATTATAATTTTAGTCTCTTCCTGATCATTTTCTAAAAGCTTTTCATAAGGGAAATAATTCCTTCTGCTATCTTTTTGTCAAAAATTGGTTCTGTGTATGTGTAAGATTCTAATTTATTTTATAACAAGCCAAATTTGCAAGTTCATTTTTTTTAAATCATTGTGTTTAAAAAAATTGTATTGAAGGAACTTGGCAATATGACATGATATAGATTTAAAGTGGGCATCATTGTAAATCCACATCTGTATAGAATACAAGTTTACCAAGCGGTCAAATAAACAGTGAAGGAAAGAACTGGACCATTGGTGGTAAACCCATTCAACATTTTTTGGGTGACATTTAGTTCTGATGTCAGGTGAGAAATGTATTGACTGTTAAGAAGGAATATCTTTCCATATTTGCTGTAAACGTCTTTAATATTTCTTTTTTTTTCCAAAGGAAAGGTGCAGGTAGGAGTGAAGACAAGTAGGAAAGATGACAAGAATACAAAGGAGGAAGACCCATTTTTATCTTATTTTATTGTTTTGGTTGTTCATCTTGGTTGTTCTCCCCGGGAAGCAAACCTGGGTCCCTGGGATGTATGTGGACTTCGCTCTGCCATAGGCAGGGGACTCAACCACTACTCTACCAGGGTGTGCTAAGAACATCCGATTTTTAACAGATGCGTGAGGACTCTAGACATAGGAAGGGACAACCTCTGTAGTTGAAGGCAGCGTGGTGGAATGGAGAAAAGCGCTGGACCTGGCTAGTTGACTGATATTGGATTCTCCACAATCCAGTTCATCAGCTGTGTGGGTCAGATGTCTCCTCACTAAAAAAGATCACTTAAATACTTCCCATATTTGCTGTGAGGATCTAATAAAAATATTTCTATTTGTAGGTTTTAAAACACTGTCCAAATGTTAGTGTTTTGTCTTGTCTTGCCAGTGGGAAATCTGTCTCCGGCTGCACGCCACACCATTCAACGTAACTTTGTCACAGAAAGCAGGATGGCTTTGCTAAGGAGCTAGGGAAGCCCAGGCTGAAGAGTCAAGGCTCAGTCAACCCCAGCAGGTGTTTGACCACTGCGATCATGTCACACACAAACCTCTGAGTTCAGTCGTGCCTCCTTACTCCCTGGTTCACCCACTGTGGTTTTAATTACCCAAGGACAACTGAGTTCTGAAAAATATTACCTATGGTAAGACAGGGCGGGAGAGATCTCACATTCATGCAACTTTTACTACAGTATAGCATTGTAATTGTTCTATTTTATCATGATTATTGCTAGTCTCTTCCTGTGCATACATGACAAATTAAACTGTCTCATAGTATGTACCTACAGGAGAAAAAAACATATACAGGGCTCAGTACTATCCGTGGTCTCAGGCATCCATGGAGGGTTTTAGAATATATCCTCTGTGGATAAGAGGGGATTACTACAGTGCCTATTTATTCTCTTTTTTCTCCCTGACAGTGAATCTTAAAAGTACAGGTTAGGGAACCAGACTACCTGATTTTGAATTCCCAGGTGTTAGGGGATTTAATAGGGTTGGATGGTTTTGTTTTGTTTTGTTTTTCAAGGAAAGGTGCGGGCAGGAATGAAAGTAAGCAGAGGCAGCTAGGAAAAGAGAGGAAGAGGAAGCATTTTTTTTTTTTTTTTAGTTCATCTTGGCTGTTCCCACAGCCCCTGGACATGAACTCAGGTCCTTGGGATGTATATGTACCTAGCTGGCCAAAGGTGGCTGACCAAACCACTGTTCCACCAGGGTGTGCTTAGGGCTTAGAATTTAGGATTTTGCCACTGTCTGGCTCTGGGAACATTCCATCTGTAAAATGGGGAAGATAACAAAACCTGTCTCCTAGAGTTGCTTGAAGAGTAAGCTAACCCTTACAAAGTGTTTAGAAGAGATACTGGCACAAATTAAGTTCTCATTAAATGGTTAATGACTGCTATCATCCATGCTGAGTGCACTGCAGATGTTTTTAAGATTTTCCTTATTTTTATGACTTCTCTCCAGCTACCTCCTCACTAATCTGTGTTCTCCACACAGTATCCTTGTCCCGGCTCTAACTTCAGCAATCACAAGTCCTTAAGATGCTGCTGGTCATTAGAAGAGCCAATGAGTTTCATTCTCTGCAGAATGGGATACCTGCTAAAACCACTCTTCTTACTGACTTAGATATTGTTCACAGCTGAATTTCTGTGCGTTAACATGCCAGGTAGTTTCTGCCTCTTCTTTCATTTCCCTAGGAGAGTGAGAAAAGAAAATACCTTGCATGCACACGTGCATTCATTTTCCCCACAAATCTGTATTGCATACTTTTGTGTCAGACATCGTTTATGTACTTGGGAGTCAACTGTGTGGACAGAAGATGGGCAAGAAGTAAAAGCATAGTAAATAAGCCAATTGTTCAGGGTATTAGAAAGTTACATGCACTATGATAAAATTAAGTAGACTCAGGGAGATTGGAGGTGTGGGATGTAGGGACGGGAAGCAATTTAAACAGAACTCTCAGGGAGGTGTCATTGACAATGGACTTGGGGACAAATACTTGAAGGAGACCAGGGAAATAACCAGAGGGTTATTTAGGTAAAGAGTGTGTCTAGAGAGGGAACAGATACTGTGAAGGGTCCCGGGTAGGAGAGCATCTGGTCTTTTCCAAGCTCAGCAAGGAGATGGGTGTCTCTGGAATGGAGGGACAGAGGTAGGTCACAGCATGTATGATCTTGTAGGACATGGTAAAGATGATGACCCTACACTTAACTAAGTGCATGAGAATGTAAGTAGGTCACGAAGTTGTATCCTATCAGTCATCAGCAGCCTTTAAGAAAATCAAGTTCTCTTGCTCATTAGTCCGTGGATTCCTTCCACAGCATTGACTGCAGTCAACTCGTCTATTCTGGGGTTCCCTGCTGACAGGGCACTCTCTTCTTCCCAAGGCAGCCTGTCTTTCTGCTTCTGCCCAAGGAACAGTCTGTCTTTTATTGAGCTGACATCTGACTGCTTGTCACTGCCATACATCACCTTTATTTCTACCCTCCGGAGGCCTTTCAGAATAAGTCTAATCATTCTACCTAATGACAACCCTTCAAATACTTGAGGGCGCTGTCACATCCTTTGAGTTTTCTCTTCCCCAAGATGATAGGCTCTGATTCCTGCTGTCATTTCTCATATGACAAATACAGCCCGCATCTTGCTCTCTCTCCTCTGGCTCTGCTCTGGGCCTATATCTTTGTGGCCAGAGGGAGCCCAGATGTGCCTGGGAAAAGACCAGGCTAGACCCATCCCTACCTTGACCTGGGCCACCTGCCAGGAGGTCTCAGGTGAAAGGGAAAGACTCTGGACTTGAATGCATGTCTGTGGATCAAATTCCACCTCTAACTCTCTGTGTTGAATGGCTTAGTGCCTCTGAAGTTTTGTTTCTGTGCCTATGAAGATGACCATGCCAACCCTGGCAGTACGTAGCTGGAGTTTCGTGGTCTGACGAGTCAACAGCTGCCTGTCACATTGTAAAGGTTCAAAGTTGATTTTTTAAAAATATCTGCTGGTGTGCCCTGGTAGAGTCAAGAGTGGCTGCAGTCCTCATCCATCCCAGGCCCAGGGTTTACATCCCAGGGCCAGTGGGAACAACCAAGATGAACAACTAAATGAAATAATAAAGTGATTCTTCCTTCTCTCTTTTCCTGCCTGCCTGCTCACCTTCATTCCTGCCAGCACCCTTTCTTACAATACACACACATACACACACACACCTCCTGTGCCTTAGACAACCTCCCCCATCCACTGTAGCATTTTATCCTGTAAGCCAAATCTTACAAAATCTAACCTCCTGAGTCTTTAGCAGGAATATGCTTTATGCTTGTCTTCTAATTCCTTAATGAGAAATATGTAGAGTCCATGGGCATTGTTTTTTTCTGTTTTCTTTCTTTCCACAAATTACTAGACAACAGAATTTTTATAGATTCAGGCCCTGCTCCTTGGGGACTGTAAAAGGGGCTTGGGGAGTCATTGCAGTGGGTCATGGGCAAGTACGATGGAATGATCCACCTGTATTCTGGCTGCTCAGCGTGATTCAACTTGGGTTTTATTCTCAGTGCAGGAGAGTGGACTCTTCGGAATCTGGGATAAAGACATAGCTAGAACTTTCTGACTCTCTCAGCACTGTGGACACAGCTCTGCAGTGAACATGACTTTGCTGCTGATCTGGAACTGAGAGATGAGGGAAGACCCTGTTCTGATGACTGGAGCTGTTCTGATGGAGCTGGGGAGCTGGGGAGAAGGCTGCAGCATACGCTGGTCATTATGAGACTGCCTGTGCGGCCTCCAGAGCTCTCCTCTCCACACCCTGATGGACAGGACCCTCACCTCCTGCATGGACTATTGTATTTGGCCATCTCCTAACCAGGGTCCTGCCTCCAGCCTCAACTCCAATTCAAGTTATGATCTGAGTAGGGCATTATTATTGACAGGTGCCCTGGCAATAATCAGACTCCTCCATGCTCCACCGTCTATTTTGGTGGAACTTTCCAACCTCATGTCCAGCTCATACTTAACTATCGTCTCACAAAATTATTTGCCAAATGCTATCAAGTCCAAAACTCCAATCCTTCAAGTGTGCTCTTTTGCCTAATGTACTCATCCATTCTTCAAAACCCTGACGTGTCACTTCATTGATGAGGATGTCCCTGGTTCCCTCAGGATGGGTTTATTAAACCTCCCTCTTTGCTCTTACAACACTGAGCAGCTACCTGACTGCATCATACTATTATTGGTGGATTGCATTACAATGGTCTGTGATGTGTATGTTTCCTGCCCTGCAGTGAGGAAGCAAACATCCAGCGTGTTCCTGTCCCAGGGCCACCATCATAGGCGCCACACACTGCTTTAAACACAGACATTTATTCTCTCACAGTTCTGGAGACCAAGTCTGAAATGAGGGGGCAGCAGGGCCACGTGAGGCTCTGAAGGAGATGCTGCCTTACCTCTTCCAGCGTCTGCGGCTGCCCGCAGAGCTGGCCTTCCTTCACTTCTTTGTTCCAACCTCTGCTCAGGTTATCTCATGACCTTTTCTCCTGTGTGTCTGTGTCCAAATCTCCCTCTCCCTTCTCTTCGAAGGTCACCAGTCACTGGATTAAAGTCTCCCCTACCCAACTGTTTGAACTCGATTACATCTGTATAGATCTTATTTCCCAATAAGATCACATTTACAGGTGGGGGAAGGATTAGGACTCCAAGTCACCTTATTTGGGGAACACAGTTCAGCTAAACCCAAACCACTCAGTTTTTCATGTCAGTGTATTGTCACTGACCTGTAAGAGGTGCAGGAGGACTCTGGGTGACTCAGCGGTTGGAGCCTGCAGCTGCAGTGCTGTTGTCCACATCAAATTCCAGGGACCCAGGGCCAGGGACACAACCAAGATGAACAACTCAGCAAATAAATGCTTCCTCCGCTCTCTTTCTGCCTGTCCGCCTATTCACTTCTGCCTGTGTCCTTCCTAAAAAAAATAAAAAGAGGTGCATAAAAGTCCCCATCGAATGATGATAGAGTGCTCGCAATCACATTGTATTACTGTAATGGTTCTCTTTTAGTTATTGTTCATCTCTTACGATGCCTCATTTATAGATTCAACTTGATCAGAAGCACGTACGTAGAGGAAAACACAGACGGTGTTGGGTTCAGTGCTGCAGGGTTGAATTGCTTTTTTTTTTTTTCTGGCTGTGGGTCTGATCATTAAGAGTGCACACTGGGGACTCAGACTGCTTGGTTTTGAATCCCCGGCTGCTAGAGGGTTTGGGATCGAGGGTTTGGGATTGAGGCTTTTGTATCTGTGTGACATTAAATGATGAAGGAATAAATGAGAGAGTGAAAGGGAGAGCGAGTGACCCATTCATTGTGCGCCTTCACCTATGCCAGGTGCTGTGCCTGTGCTGAGATTTCAGCGAGAATAAGATGTGGTTTCGACCGTTTCCTCTCCACTCTCGGCCTGAGCTTC
The DNA here is from genome assembly GCA_004363575.1 of Solenodon paradoxus. Lineage (NCBI taxonomy): Eukaryota > Metazoa > Chordata > Mammalia > Eulipotyphla > Solenodontidae > Solenodon > Solenodon paradoxus. The sequence continues at coordinate 38,652 of RJWH01006574.1, forward strand.
CCAGCCTTGTAGCTTTTGAAGTCCTCAGCTCACCCCAAGTTCTTTAACTTTAAATAGACCTGCCAGTGTGCCTGATGCCAGCGTGCTCATGACTAATTCAGGACCTTCCTGGCAGTGAGTTCAGGGGCGTGGGAGTCCAGCTGGGACCCCCGCTCCCCTAGGATCACTGGGTCCTGTTCCCACTCAGCAGCTGTGTGCATTCTACTCTCGGCATGTAGACACAGAGTAAATCTGCAGGCTCTTTGGAAACAAGTCCTCCTCTTCTCACTCTTCTGCTCTGAGTTGTATTTCCTCACCTGTGCTATGGGGAGAAGACCCAATTCCTGACGGTCACTGAGAGAGTGAGTGTGGAAGTGATAGACCCGTTCTTTCTGCCTCTGTGTTCTCACTCCTTGCAGTTCCTGTCACCAAGACTCACAGACGGTCTGCTCCTTGCGCTGACCAGTGAGCTGCGAGCGGACAGATGCCGCACAGGCTGAAATGCATTGGACATTGACATTCGCTCCGTGACTCTCGGTGGTCTTTAACTAGCTTCCTGGGGAGTCTGAAAAAGACTGACCCCCCCCACACACACACTTTCCATCTGGACAGTCCCAAGTTCAAACCTGGCCTTGAAGTCCAGTCACCTTAGACGTCCTGAAGCCCATCACTAAAGTCAAAGTCACTGACGCTTCGATTTCCTTCTTCAGACTCTGTGCCTTACTGAGCAAATAAAAAAATGGGCTTTGTCCTCGGGGGACATTTATCCTCTTTGCAGAAGAACTCCAGAACAATCAGACAGCCTGTCTCCTGTTCTTCAAGCCTCTGGAGTTCTCACCAGACAGTTCATTTCTTTAGAATGCTAAGTACTCCACCCGTTGCTCTAAACAGCCCCTGGTGCCCATCCACCAACTGGCAGGCAGATTAAACTATTAATATGGAGGCAGGGAGCAGCATACAAGATCATCAAATCTAATTCAATATTTTCCCCAAGAATAGCATAACTCAATGTTGTAGCTTAATAGCCTCTGAAGGCACCTCTTTCCAAGAGAATTAGCTCATTTTCTCTGGATCTCAACACTGGGAGCTCCAGAGCCTGCTGGAAGCTCTTTCATTATCCTGATTCCTTCTAGGAGGGTTCTAGTGAACTCCAGAATGAAGGGCTCCTTCATCTAAAATCGTGGGCCCCATGCCATCGCTCTCTCGGGGGTACCACACAAATGAAATGGCACGATGTTCGTTGTACACTTGGGTCTCGGGACAGGGACAGACTCGATCTTGTGGCAGCTCTCACTCAGTAATCAGATGCATGAGACCTGTGGAAGGTAGTTTCCAGTTTTCTAGGCCGGGCATTTAGCATTTGCTTTCATGGAATTTTTCAAAGTTTTTTTTTTTTTTTTTTTAAATTAAAGTTATTTTGGTTTACAAAATAATCTAAACTTAGAGGTGCAGGCTCACTGTGCATCAAATATATGAAAATGTGATGCGTCCACCAGCAAATTGCCAAGTCCTTCACCACTGTCCTTGGAACTCCCGCTACCCTTGCTCTTACCCCTCCACCGCCTTCCCCTCTGGTAACCTCAGTTCTGCTGTCAAGGTCTGAGGTTTGGCTTTTGTTCTCTGTTGGTTTTCTCTGTTTCTTTACATTCCACATATGTGGGAGATCATCAGTATTTGTGTTTCTTTCATTTAGCATCGTCCCCTCTGCTTCCTTTCCTGTTGCCGCAAATGTCTGGATTTTACCTTTTTTAGGGCTGAATAGTACGCCACTGTATGCATGTGTGTCTATATGTGACTGTGTATGTACAAAGATATCGCATCTTCTTATCCGTTCATCTTAGATTTCCAATTCTTGGCTATTATTAATAATAATGTAGTAAATATTGGAATATATATAAATCTCCTCAAATTAGTGGGTTTGTGTTTGGGGGGTAAATACCCAGGAGGGAAACAGAATCCTATGGAATTGGCAGTCTCTATTGTTTGAGGAATCTCCATACTGTTTTCATGGCGTTTTTCTTGAAGTGAGACTACACACCAATGAACAAGTAAATTATATAGCGTGTATAGGGAATCAAAATATGCCACTTTGGCATAAAGATTATTTTGAGCTGGAAGAAAAGGAGAATCCACAGATGCAGAAAGACGCCTTCTATGAGCAGACTTCTCACTACAAGGAGACGCTTCTGAGAAATGAGGACTGCCATCAGCCTCCTCTCCCGGGGACACTAAGTGTTGGAGGCAACGATGGCGATGAATCTTCGCAGACAAATCCTACCACACCAGCTCCCCTTATACTCACCTTCCCCACAGTCCACCGCCCTTGGAAACCTAATACCCTTTCCTTTGTCCTGTTACTTCTCCACACAATATGCTCTGTTAAGATGCCGTATCAGCCCTGGTTCTAACCACGCCTCTGACTTACTCATCTTTGAGTGTTCCTCCTGTGTCTGCATGCTCCACATACTAATAAACTCTGCTCATTTTTCTCTTGTTAATCTGTCTTTGATCAATTTAATTCGCAGGACCTCAGCAAAGCCTCACAGAGAGACTAATACGGGAGAAGAAAATGTGTTTTCCTCTCCTCCATGTGCCACCTGGAAGTGAATGGTATGAGAAAAACACGACGTGGAAGTGGGTAAGGTGTAGGGAGGAGGAGGATGGTTATTTGAAATGGGGAGATAGGGAAGGCATGTGCCCGGTGATTTTTTTTCCTCTTAGTTTGGCTGAGAATGTCTTGAGAGATGTGCTTAATAAGGCCTGCTGTGGCATTTGGAGAGCTTCTGCTGGGTTGGCGGTGAAGGCCGACAACCAGAAGACATGGCTGCGTGTGTGGGCGTAAAAGTGTGCATAGCTGGCTGAAGACGCGCACGTGTGTGCCAGGCCACACGAAGAGCTGGTTCACCGGAGGCTCTCTGCTGGGCTTCCTCCTCTAACTCTCTGACCCAAGCCAAGAGGAGGCACAAAGTCCTCCATGGCACTCCCAGAACACAGCTGTTTCCAGACAAGACTTTTGATGAGATTTTGCAAAAAATCATTGGATCACAGGGAAAAAACACAGAGGAGGAATGGTCTAGAGTCTGCGCCATTCAATGATAACTGCTAGCCCCATGTGGCTACGTGAATCTACCTGCAACAAAATTACATAAGATAAAAAAAATTCAGCTCCTCAGTTATATCAGCCATGCCTGCTGACAAGCCCCGGATGCCTTACTGGACTGGATGGTGCTGACCGAAGATTTCCAACAGTGCCGAAAGCGTTAGAGGCCTGTGCTGGCCTAACTAACAGGGCCTCGAACTTGAGTGTGCATAGAATCACCTGGGGATCTTGTTAAAAAGCACATTTTGATTAATTAGGTCTGGGAGTGGTGCCTAAGATTCTGCATTTCTAATAAGCTCCCTGGTGAGGCCAATGCTTTTAGTTCACAGATACTCTTTAATATCAAAGGCTTAGAGGTCATGTTCTCCAGTGTTTATAGGAAATCATAGGTGCCCAGAGTTTCTCCCTTAACTCTTTCTACACCCATCCTGCGTCTCACTTCTCTCTTCACAGTAGAAGACAAACGGTGTGTTAATCCCATTGTCCCTTACTAGGGCTGCCCGGTTTACGGGGTAAAAGCTCAGAACGACTATGTCAAATACTTGGCTTTAGAATTTACTGGCCGTGTGAACTTAAGAAAGTCACTTAATCTCGTGCCTCCATTTCCATCATCAGGGAAAAAAATAAGAGAATGTTAGAAACGTGGTAAGTGCTTCATAAAGGTCAGTTACTATACTGATTGGTGGTAAGACATATTTTCTCATCAATCTATTGCGTGTTAGAGAAAAAATGAAGATTTGTCAAGACACACTCTGCACCTGATGGGCTCCCAAGAGGAGAGCAGCTGCCTGACACCAGGAGGTAGAGACTGGGAATGAGAAATTATGTGCCTTGTTTAATCAATTTTAAAAAGATGTCTCATGATGCTAGATGGCTTATGTCTATGAAAATGTTTGCTTCTCTTTTCACCTTGCTGCTCCGTATTTATGTCAATGTTGCAGGGCAGCCCTGCCGTAGCCTAAGGTACCTGCATGCACGACAGGAAGAAACGTCACGGGATCTGGTGTCCTCCACAGAAAAGACAGTGCGGTGACTCCATTCAAGAGGCCAAGGTTTTACAGCTCATTGAAGAAAGCTGGGACTGCAATCGTCCTGCTCTTTCTACTCTCCCCATTCAATGAAGAAAGGTCAATCCTGTTTGACCTCTGATCTAGCAAAGATAAACCAAATCGTGGCAGGGCCAGAGAGGTCAATAACTGGCCTCACCTGTGCAAAGCCAGTACTCAACTTCAAATTCAATCTTTTTGACTGATTCTCATTTCCAGATGGCAGGTTTTCTCAATGTGTGCACATGGGTAACCCAGCCAGGCTGGCAGCTCCCATCCTCTGGGAACCGGGGCTATGGGTTTGGAAAGCAGCTGGGACTGCGGGGAGCTGCCTGGAGGGCCCCGGCTCTCACCACAGGATCCTTGATCGTGTTCTCTTTTCCTCCTCCAGAAGCGTGGGGCTAAAATAAGCCCAGAGGCTGGGGGGAGGGAGTGACTCAGAGCTCTCTGGGTGGAGCAGTCCCTGTACAACACCAACTTGGAAGGAACATCCCCGCTGAGCCTGTGCTGGTGATGCCAAGAGCTGCAAGGCTGAAAATGAGCTCTCCTAAGCCAGGTTGGCAGCGGGCATGTGCTTAATAGCGTGGCAACTTTCTGTGCCAATATGAAGAGAAGGGCATACCTCTCTGAGCAGGGGAAGCTGGTGACAAAGGAGGAGGAGCCTACATTACAAGCCTGGTGAACCAAGGTTGAGTCCCAGCTCAGCTCCCTGCCTCCTAGAGATGTCAGCTCAGGTTACACCGTTTCCTTGGTTGCAAAAGAACACAGAACTCCAGGTGATGTTCCTGTCTCTCTCTGGCCCCCAACAGTCTTTGCTTTCTCTAGCTGTTCCCCGAGTGCCAAGAATCCTAGCTCACTCTCAGGCCCTGGGCAGTGTGGGAAGTGAGAGGCAGAGAAAGGATTGCTGGTGTGGCCTGTGGTGGCCCTGTCCCCAGTGACTGAGTGTCCATTGAGTCAGGCAGCTGCGAACAGCTGGGTCTGCAGTGGTGAAAGGGACAGGGCCCTTCAAGAACTCGCTGCCCGGCCGACGAGGGCATGAAGATGACCAGCACACAAGCTCTTTTGTGGAGTCCTGACTGATACCCAAAAAGAGCTCAGCCCCCTCGCTGGCTCAGCAGCTAAAGTGCAGAGTATGAAAGCCATGGACCCAGGTTCGAGACTGGTGACCGTGGGTGGCAAAAGGAAAGAAACAAGCTAAAAAATAAGTTCGTTCTGAAGGAGGAAGAACCCCCAACTGTGCAGGCGGCTCAACTGGGAGCCCAGTTCTGCTGTTAGACTTTTCCCACCGTGGTCATCAGTCATCAGTCATGTGGAGAACCAGGTCAATGTGGCAAGAGCAGAGGATCCAACACTTGAATCTCCAGATAGCAAAAATAATTCAGGGTTCCTTAACATCCCAGGGTTTCCCCATAATAAGAGAAAAACCATTGACCCACAGTGCTGAGGAGCCACTTAGCTGAGAAAATGCCTAACACCGAGAAGAAGGAAGCGACTAACTCCGAAGAGTTCAGACTCCAGCGCTGCCGTGGTCCCCACCTCCTGTCCTCACCACGGCCAGCGCCAGTCACGTGCCTTACTGCCACCGTGAAACCGTTATGAACGACAGCACATTTTACATCACATTTCAAGTGAAGACTAAACTTCAGTTATGTATTTTAATATTCTCAAACACCATGAAACATCATTTAATTTGAGGATTCTCTTGTTAATGGGATTTGGTCTTGCCTTCAACTTCATTTCCTTTAAAGCTTTAAAAGTCAAACAAGGAATAAAGACAGGCACCACACACACAAAAGATGAATCAAACATGTTACACTTACAGAAGAGTGAACAGAAGTGACAGACTGAAACCACAGCCCACTAAGAGCATGACTACTGAGCTTTGTTTTGTCCCCAGCTCTCTCCTGTGAAGGGTTAACATTCTGCTGGTTTCCGTTTTCCTTCCTGAGTCATGTAAGTCTCAGAATGAGCTTGTAGGTCAGACTGATCCAGGATGTTGTTGGCACATGGGTGTCTCAGATCTGGAGAAACCAAGGACTGACCAGTGACTCCCTCACAGGTGAGCATTCTCTTTGGTCTGAGCCCTGAGTATGTGGCTGAGACTAAAGCTGGAGACCATGGCTCCCTGTTGGGAGGACGTGCCCCTTTCAGGCAGCTCCCAGCTTCAGATTCCCCCTTGAAAGCCCCCGATTCCTTCCACTCAGGGACACTGAGGATTTGACACTTAGGTCTCTCCTGTCTCCATTTTCCACAGAAAATAAATGGACCCTTTCCCTTGTCCCAAGTCTTTTGTTTAGTTTTCATTCAACACCACCGCACAAGAACTGGAGGTTCAGTAACAATATTTATACAGACACATGCATACACACACACACACACATATAAAATAAAGTCAAAACTATCTAACCGCAAATCACGTTATCTGGTCCTATACATGCCCCTCTTGTTCATGGAAGTTTGTCTAACAAGGCAAGTTTGTCGTTTGTAACCGTAGTTGTGACACAGCATGTGAAGCCCCAGGGTGGTGCCTGGTACAGTCGGTGCTCAGTAAGTGCTCATTGTCATTCTCGCTCAGTTATTCATTCAGCAAACATCCTCTGAGTCTGTGTCACGTACCAGCTCTGCATCAACCACTGCAGAGGGAAAAATGGCCACAAGTGTCGTCCCACCAGCACCCAGAGGGAGACAGACATGCAAACAGATGAAAGTGAGGTGGGCTGCAACCCTGGTAAGCAGGGAGCTCAGCCCAGAGCCTTGGGCCCAGAGGAAGGAGGGATTGTCTGCAGACCAATCAGCATGCTGGGAGGAGTGGGCAGCCTGGGAGAACAGATTTGACATTGCACTGGAGGGAGGGAAGCCGAGAGGTGGGGGAGAATCCCTGACATCCTGTGAGCAAGCTCAGTGAATTGAGGGGGACGAGTTCCCTCAAGGTGGGGTGCGTGTGGTTGGGCTGATATAGAAGTTATCTTTTATCACCATGTGTGATAAATAATAATAATAATTCATAATATTTATAAAGCCAGCACTCTATCATTTAATCACCACAAACTCCCCTGGGGTTTGTGCTGTTATTACTTAGAATCAGTAGGATTTAATTATTATGAGTATAATCTCTGAAGCTAAACTATTAGTATTGTAATCCTGGATTTTGCATGGAAACTAGAATTTCGTTGGCAAACAACTGCAGTTTATACAGATATTGATTTATAACACTGTGCACCTGAAACCTACGTAGTACTATAAACCAAGGCTACTTCAACTTTTAAAGAAAGGAAAACAATGTCTGGCTTGGCATGCATTTAATGGTTTCTTTTAGACAAATACCTTACCCTTCGCATCCCTCAATTTTCTTAGTTTTATAGTAGATAACAAAAAAAGGGCCAAGATGATGGGGTGGTGGAGAGGATTAGATGAGATTCTAGCTTTTTATTATTTTGGCCAATGCTTTTCTGGTGTGTGGTGTTTAAGGAGTGTTCTTAACGATCCATTTCACCGAGGAGAAAGTTGAGACTTGGAGAGAAAATATCACATTTCCAAGGTCACGTAATCAATAAATTTCAAATTCTGAATTTAAAACCAAAAGAATCTAGCCACAGAGGTGAACTCATCATCAGTGAAGGCAGGTTTGAAGGTTCAAGTGCAGATAAAATTTTGACCCACTTAACTCTACTTCAAGGACTTTCTTCAGTCACTGCCCTCAAATATCTAGTCAGAGAGGATGAAGGAATACATCTATTTGATCATTGCCACTTGCAAGAACTCAATTAATTAATTGACTTATCAAAGATTTATTCACTTTTTAAGCCCTTACTAAGTGTCAAGCATTTGGTCATGTCACGTGAATTATCTCAGGTCCTCTCCACCAAACAATGTGTATTACTCTTCCCACTTTTTATGTTAGGGTACAGATGTTCAGTGGTCCAAGGCCCCACCTCTGCTGACTTCCCAAATCCCAAGCACAGCATCAGCGGGCAGCATCTGAGCTGATACAGGGACATGGTACCCCATGTTCCAGTGGGAGAACCCAGGTCTGAGCCAATAAGTGCAGAACATTCCACTGGCCACAGGATTAGTCCAGAAATGAGCACACATTTGAATGGAAAAGGTACAAGGGAAAGTATTCTATCACTTCTGCAAACGCTGTACCATCGATGTACGGTACATGGAGACCATCGTATAGGGAAGCCTGTAACACTCTTTAGAGAAAACCTCAGCAGGACACTGTCTCATCCTCTGATATTGTGGTGGGTGGACCTGAGGTCTGGGAGTGCCACATCAGCCTGAGGATGACACATGAAGGGGGTGTCATGTACAGAAGGACCGCATTGCTCACTGGATACAGCCAGTTCAGTTGTTTCTCATTTTGTGGGTCAATGAATGTCCTTATCTTTCCAACTGGTGGCAGTGAGGACTTCTGCACAGCCAGCCAGAGGGCATCTGGGCTCTGATTCAAGTCCAAACCGGTGACTTCCATCCATGCCTTCCTGCTGTGCCTGGATGCAGAGGAGACTCAAGTTGTTTACCATCAGGCAGGAGCCTCTCAGCATTCTGCCACAGCCACAGACTTGCTCATCAGCTGCAATGCCAGAGTGAGGGTGGGTTGAGTCACTTTATCTATTGGCCTCCTTCTTCCACGATAAATACACATTTTCAGATAATAAAAACAGCAAAGGGAAAAATCCCATGCAAGGCAGAGAGATACACAAAAGCTTTCCTATAAAAGACGACGTCTTTAAGACTGTGAGCATGTTGGCGCCAGGCGGGAGCGGAGGATGGAGTCATATCAAAACTGGTCTTTCAGACAAATCAAGTGGTGGTTGAGAGCAAAATCTCTGGACACAAGTGTGGCCATCCTATAGAGAAATATCACACATGTCCTTAATTCCATTTTCCTAGATACAGGGCAATTTTCAACATAGATGATTTTTTTTTTTTACCAATATCGTCTAAGCTCTTCCCATTCAGCTACTAAATACTGAGGACCACAAGTAGGAAGAGATAAAGAATTTTATTCTTCGACCAAAGAGGAAGAAGGGAACTCCTGCTTGCAATGCCGCTTCACCCTCTTTCTGCATGGGGACTAATCATATGCTTTCTGCAAAGGAAGGGGAAGGACGAGGCAATGCTTAGGTCTCTGACCTCTGTGGACTTCCGAAAAAGGGGAGGAATGTTCCAGGACCAGGGGACCAGGCCTACTCCCGGTTATAATTTGGTCTGCATGACAACTGCTGCAGCCCTGAAGAGGATGGGGAATCAATGTGTCCTCCTTGACCTTTGTCTCCTCTTCGCCACCATTTTGTCTGCTGGTTTCCATGGTTTTCCAAGTGCACATTCAGAGCTGCCATTGTTTTCTAATCTAAGGTTGCAAATTCCATTGTCTTCTGTAACCTGCCAATGATACGTTTCTGGTGATTCAGTAGTTTCCTAGAAATAAGCACAACTAGCCAGGTAGCTTTTAGTTTAACCATTTTGATGAGATGGCTAAGCACCAGGTGACATTGACAACAACAAAAATCCTTTCTATGTACTGCGGCCCCAGTCACAAAAGCTAAGAACTGGGAACAACCTAAGTGCCCAACATCAGATGAATGAATAAAGAAGATGTGGTACATACATATAATGGACACTCCACAGCCCTAAGAAGAGATGAAACCCTGTCATTTAAATCAACTTGGATGGAACTGGAGGGGATGATGCTAAGTGAAATAAGTCAACAGAAGAGAGATACCAGATGACCTCACTCATAGGTGAAACGTGAAGAGACAAAACAAAGGAGTAGGAGCAAATGAAACAAAACTACCCCAAGAACACTGGCAACAGAACTGAGGTGAACAAAAGGGAACGGAGCCAGCGGATCCAAATCATTGTGGAGCCCACTGGACAGTGGGAAGGACACTCGGTGATGTGGTGGAGGGCACGGCATATTGACTTCTATCTAAGAAACGGGGAAAAAATGCTTTCTGTTACCTGGATACTGAGCTAGTCCCTCTTACACACAATGATTGCAATTAATGACAAAACCACCCCGTGCACTTTTGCTATATTTACAGATGAGGAAACAAGCTGGATAGGTGAAGGGACGTGGAGACAGTTGCGCAAAAGAGCAGGAACGCAGAGAGTTCGGCCTCCACCGAGGACCCATCCTTCCCTGGAGAGTTTTCAGGTGAGTGTGTAAGGGCCGGCTTGAGCAGGGGCAAGAGACAGGTGGTGAGAACTCTTCGGAGCCTATTTCTGAACCCCTGGTTTCTCGCGCTCACTGCCTCCCCGGAGAATTTGCTCCCCCTCTCCCAAAAGTGCCCTCCTGGTGTCTGGCCCCTAGAGCTGACCTTGTCTGCCCCTGTGTTGCTAAGGACAGATCACCTTCCTGGGCTCTGTCAGGGGCATTAAAAAACCAGCCCCTGTGACTGTAGTCACACAAAGGTAAACAAGGAAACTACTGTGACTGAGAAAGAAGAAACCCATTCTCCAGCTGGAGCCCCATTCCTGACCGTCCCACCCCAACGGCGAGGCTAAGATTCCTTCTCTCCTCACTTACTGGGTTCATTTCAGCCTCATCGACAATCCCTCCTTCCAGTCGCATTTACCTGCTGCTGCTTTTAACCTCAGAAAATATCAGGGCAACAAAGAACAGAGAAAATACCACAGTGTCTAGAGTCAGGCATGAGCCCGCACCCCACGTCTGCTATTATCTAGAGCTTGGATTGTGAGCAGGTCACTTGAGGTCATCTTGAGGTCAGCTCGAGGGTTGGTCATGAAGGAGATGATACAACAGAAACCTGACAAATGCACTAAATTACCTGGGAACTCATGTGCTTTTGGAGGAGGATGCAAGAGAAGAGCAAAAAAGATGCTTTCACTTTCTTCCAGGGATGGAGGTGGAAGGCAAGGAACAGTGTTTAAGCTGAAGGCACGGACTGTGCAAGGTTAGAAACAAATGGAGTTTAAGAGCGCGGGTTCATAGACTTAGGGGATGAGATTAAAGGACATAAATCCAGGCTAAAGAGCTGGGATAATCCAGGTAATTCAAATCACATAAAGACTTTGCGCGGTATTGTAAGAAATGAGGAGCCACTGAGCGTGTTAAGTAAGAGAAGAGCATCAATTATTTATGTCTGATAACTTCACTTTGCCAGGGTAGAGAACAGACCACAGTGGGTCAAGGCTGGAGCCAGGGGCCACGCAGGAGCTGATGCACACATCCAGTGGAAGAAGGGGAGGCCTGGACTGGGGAAAGGGAGGTGAGTAGAGAAAAATGTGGACGACAGTTGTCACTTGCTCATTCTATGACTTTGGGCAAGCTAATTAGCCTCTTTAAGTCTGGTTTTGTTTGTTTTCCCGCTGTTTATGGAGGATAATACCCATGTCCTCCTCCCAGAGTTGCTAGGGGAGTAAGTGAAATCAGGCACTCATGCATGGGGAGAGCCTACCATAGCCTCTGCTGCGTCGACTAAGAGAGGCTAATAACAACTGAAGCGAGGAAAAGAAAAGGCCCTGCTCTAAAATGACATCTTGCTTTAAGCTTCAGAGGCTCCCCACCTCTTTTTTGTTTTTGTTTTTTCAAGGAAATATTCAGGCAGAAATGGAGCTAGTAGACCCACAGGAAGAGAGTGAAGGAAGAAGCACCGCATTTTTTCTTTTGACTGAGTTGTTCACATTGGCTGTTCTGTCTCCTCCACACCTGCGCCTCCCAGACCCAGGACTAGAAGCCAGGTCGTTGGGATGGACTTACTTCTTTGGAGCTGGCGAGCCAGACCACTGCTCCACCAGGGCATGCCTCCCCACCTCTTTCCTACCAGCATCGTTTGCCCTGCCAGGAAAATGTTTCATTGAGGCGGGAAGGGTGGGAGCTAAAATGTGTTGGAGGGAAAGCAAATTGAGAGAGATGAAAAGATGATGGAGCGTCTTGCTCTATTAAATATAGCTAAGCCTCACTGCTCAAACTAACGGCACGAGAGGATGCGTATGCAGAGGGGAATGTTTTTTGCTTGATTTTTGCTTGATTTCCGCGATGCACTCTCATCACAAAGCTCTCAGATTGTTGAAAAGGACTATTTTGAGCACGAACAGCATGACAAGAACTTGGCATTCCGCTTTGTATGTATTTATGTCACTTAACTAGAACCCCAAACTTCTTGCGTAGGTTGTATTACCTGCTTGTTTTATAGCTAATGAAACCGAGGTCAGCAGAGGGCAAGTGACTCGCCCAGAGTCACACAGCTCGTTCTGCGTCTTGCTGGTTGGGAAAGTTATTCGCCTCTCTTAGCCTCAGGCTTTTCTGTAGTTTGTGTGGGGTTGGGGGTAATAAGCAGGTGACCCTGGCTGACCTGGGCTTCCTCTCCCTACACAGTGTGCTGAGACCCTGCCGTCACACTCTGATTGAAACCTGGGTCTTCCATTTACTGACTCTGTCTTTGAGGAAATTCCGTAAGTGTGCTCCAGAGCCTCCTCCGTAAGACGGGGCATTAAGAGTTCCCGTGGGTTGCTTTGAAGGTGCAATGAGCTCATCCTTGTTAAGGGCTTAGAACAGTGCCTGGTGTGCAGTGACTGATGTGAATGTTATTGGCAGTAGGAGCAGCCTATACTTTTTCATCGAGACAGTGTTGTTTGTTTTGACAAGGTTCATGCAAGGGAAAAGAATGGGTCTTAAGGGGAGACAGATCTATTTGCCGAGGGTTAGAGGAGCTCACAGCCGTGACACTCCCAGCACAGTGGAGAATAGATAATGCTTGTGTCCAGGCTTAGCTCTGAGTAGTTATCAGTTCCAGAGCACATGCTGTTAACGGCTCTTCCCAAGTTTTTCGTACGGTTAATAGTTTAGTAGTTAACAGTGAATCCTTCCATCTATTACACAGCCACATAAATGGACTTTTGCTTTATTTTCCCTTTGAACGAGGGGTTCAGCAGAGTGGGTGTGAATTCCAGCTTTGGCACATAGTAACTGCATGACCTTAGGGAGGGGACTTAACTTGCCTAAACCTTTTTCTTTTTTGCCTTTTTTTTTTTTCATCTGCAAAATGATTGTAATATCTGTCTCCCTGAGTGGAGGTGAGAATGAAATGCCACAATTTAAGGCATTTAGAGCCCTTCCACACAGATGGTAAAAGATGTGTTTTGTGAGAGATGCTCCACCCAGAACGCAGGGTAAATCCTGGAAAATCAGACTGTGTTACTCTTCTGCTTAGCGCTGAATTTTCCCCTTGCATTTGGAATTCAATCTGTAGGCCTTGCCTGGTCGACGGGAGGGTTTTCAGTGGTCTGAAAATGATATTTCCATTCTTCGTCTGAGTTCATAACTGAGGGATCTATAAATAAATACCCTTAATCGTTTGGAGTGTTTGGTTTAAATCTGTGGAGAAATAAGTTTAAATCTGTGGGAATTATGGAGAATTGTGTACCGCCAAGTCACAGGTTCAGTCTCTGACCTTTGGCATAGCTGTGGAGAGGGGGCCTTGAAGCGGGGTAAATAGGGCTTGAATGAGGCCAGAGGGGTGGGGTCCTGGTCCTGTAGGACTGGCGTCCTCACGACAAGGGGAAGAGATAGCAGGGACAGGTGCACACACAGCAGAAGGCTCACACGAAGACCCAGCCAGGAGGAGGCCAACTGTCAGCCAAGGTCTTCCCAGAACCCACCTTCCTTTTGACATCTGGCCTCCAGAACTGTGAGAAAGTTAACTGACGATTTTCAAGCCACCAGGCTATGGTATTTTGTTATGGCAGCTCCAGCAAATGATTATCAGATAACGCTCAAGAAATAATGTGATACTGAGGTTCTAGGCAGAAGCCACAACCCCAGACTTCCTCTCGGAGGGCTTGACCGTGTAAAATGTATGACGAAGAGGAGCAGAGAATATCCACCTTCTGGGGGCACCCTGGATACTAAAAGGAG
>RJWH01006575.1:0-33547 GCA_004363575.1 Solenodon paradoxus
AAACAGGGAGAATGGGTGCCACGGGGTCCTTGTTTATATAGAACTACTTGATGAAAAGGAGGCTCCAAAGAAATCAAATACACTGGAGGAAGCGGGCAGATATACCGGTGCCAGGAGTGAACTGACCCAAAGGAACAGGCAAATATGCAGAGGGCAGGGGGACAGGCAAGAGGGAGGCGGACAGAAGTCAAGGAATTGGAGGCTGATCAAGCCAGCGGACCACGAAAAGCAGGGAGGTAACTAGACAGCATGCTCGGATGGGAGTACCAAAGTAAGAGAAGGAAAATGAATGAGAAAACGAGCAGTCAGAAGCAACTAGCTAACGGACAGACAGCATTAAGCAGAGCGAGATGAGGAGCAATAAGACTCGGACAGGCAGAGTCGAAGGACCGCAGAGCTCAGCGCTAGAGGTAGGCAGGAAAAAAAAAAAACTGGGGGAGGTACCTGGGGCGTTACACACACCGAGGTGGCTCAAGAAACATCCCCGCTCAGCCAAGCCCCCAGAGGTCCTGCCCCTCCCCAGTCCAGCGTCGCCCGGTTACCTTCGCGCCCGGTTCTGCACCCCAGTGCTCCCGGGGGCCGTCCACCTCATGAGCCGGGGTCCCCGGTCGCCAGGCTGGGCGGGGGACTCGCTCGGCCTCCGCGGCGGGCTCCCCACGCCTCCTCCCCTTCCTGGAGGGGCGGGGGCGCCGAGAGCGAGGTGGGAGGGGCCCGGCGCGGCCGCGGCTCCCCGCCCCTCCCGCCGCTCCGGGTGCGTGCCCGGCAGCGGCTCGGCCAGGCCTAGGGGGCTCGCTCGGGGCCTGTCACTTCCTGCCGGGCCGAGAGGGTGGGGGCTGCAGGCCGGGGGCTGCGGACCGGGCTGGAGGAGGGGGCTGGTGGGGAGGTGCTTCCGGGGCAGCCGGACCCCTCCCCGACCCTCCCCCTCCCCTCGGCCCCCGCCCCCCCTCCCGCGCGTCCCTCGTTTCCTGCCGGCGCCCGTTGCCATGACGACGCCGCTCCCGGGCCTCTGCGCTCTAGGCCCCGGGGTTTTTTTTCCTTCTCTCGCTCTCTCTTTCTCTTCTTTTTTCCGCCTTCTTTCTCTCGGAGTCCTGCTCGCGGGTTGGAGGGACGAAAGTGAAAAAGTGCTGGCCTCTAGTGGGAAACTCACCTCTCACTAGAGAAGGAGAGGGAGATGGGAGAAGGGAGGGAAGTGACGTGAAAAGGGGGAAAAGAAGGTATTTTCTGGAGCCTCTGGGAATAAGGGATGGAAAGAAAGAATCCAAGGAACCAACAGGCTGAGAGGGAGAAATGGCTAAGCAACGAGCCTAGAGAAACCACAGACTGGGGAAGGGTATAAAGCAGAGGAGAGAAAAGGAAAGAACAAAAACTCAGGAAAAGGAGAGAGAATATTGTTTAATCCCGCACCTCAACTCCAAGAAGGCGGGAAAGAAGGCGGCACAGAAACCGAACCTATTAAGAGCTGACATGCATTTCAAAACAGCAGCCTAATATGACTTGCTTTGAATCGCACATATAAGTCTGGAATTAATTTCAGGGGCCTTGTGAGCTTGCGTGTTCTTAGGTTAAAATGTTAAAACAACAAAAAACAGGGGGAAGGTAGGCGTCTAAACGGAGTAGAACAATGGGGCTGTATGGGGGAGGAGAAGCATTTAATGATGCAGTAGGTCCCTTTGTCGTATTTATGATGTCGAGGTATTCGTTTCTAATTCAGGCTTTGAACATTCAGCAAATTTTTAAGAGTTCAGCAAATTTTTAAGAGTACTGACTCGGTGCCGCCCCTGTTTTGGAAGCTTGTATAAACATCAATACACAATGCACAGAACAAAGATCGCGGCCTCCGTAGCCTTTACACGGGCTGGGAGACACCTTGTGGATTAAAAAGCAGGGCTTTTACTGTTCATATCAGCCCAGTAACCAATTTTACCTCGGGTCTTTGCTTTGCCTAACCTCTGTTCCATCCAGTATTCTTCTGTCGAGCCACTTTTCCTTCTCTCCTTTAAAAGCCAATAGGTTTTTAGAGGAGAAAAAAACACATTAGTATTCTCTTGTTTATAAATTAGCTCCCTTTAGGTTTGCACTGAGAGAGAGAAGTATGTGAACTCCAAATTCTTAATTTGTGGTAGCCAGAGTTATGTCAGAGAAGAACCTGTGCAGGGCTTCTAGGAACCAGCCAGACAAGTATGTGAGGGAAGAAACCCAAGGGCAGCCAAAGGGCTGGAAAAGCCAACGGGGAGGTATGGGAAGGTGAGAGAGGGTATGTTGTCAGTATAGATGACAGGCTTTGGCTGAGGATGAATGGAAAAGATTCTGGCAGAGAGAACTGGTGGTTAAAAACTAAGTAAGGCATGAGTCATTTAACTCAAACCTAGATTTTTGTCAGGTCAAAGAAACGTAAAGTTTCCTTGCAAAGGATTAGAATGGATCTGTTGAGCCTAAACTGAATTTCCTTGCACCAATGAAAAAATTGTAACTCTACATGATTTTCAGATTATATGACAGGTTGAGAAACATTACTCATGTGCTTAATTCTTCCCAGAGAATTTGTCATTTTCTAAAGACCTATAATAATACCCTAGACAAGGAATCCAGATGACAGAGTATATGCATTCATTTTTCAAATAGTCAATGGAACTTGCATACCTAGAAGGTATATGGCCTTTTCAGCCCCTTTAGAAGTGGAACAGGATTTTGAACCCCTGCCCCTACATCTACTAAAAGTTATATATTTAGATGATGTTAGGGGATAAGATAATGATGAATGTCTAATATAAATCTAGTATAAGAATACTCTACCACAGAGCATGCCTTATTTATTATGGGCCAGTAATTTAATTTTCACATGTAAAAACCTACACTTTGCATTAAACAGTAATTATTTTTAAGGTCATTTCTCTCCAAAGCAGACCAGTTTTATGAAGACATCGTGCTAGCTAATTTTCCAAAGAAAATGTCAGCCAAAAAAAAGAAAAAGAAAGAAAGAAATACGCAACAGTAAAATGAAGTATTAGGAAAACATCCATACCTAAGAAAATCATTTAGACTAAATCAGTTTAAGAACAGGTACTGAAAAGAGTTGTTTATCTCAATCTAAACAAAGCAAAACTATTTGCTCCCTAGAAAATCCTTAGCTGACTTTCTTTTTTTTTTTTTTTTTTTTTGGCTGAACTTTCTCATTTTTATTTAATGATTCTACTGGTATTAGGCTTTTCTTTTTCAAACTAAATAGTTCTGAATAATGACTTTACATAACACTGAAAGCCATTAGCCTAAATAGGTGAAGAGGAAATGCATTCCCTGGAATAGAAAGCTCCCTCCCTCCCCCCCACCTCGCTTTGCAAATTTATCTAAATTAGGAAAGATCCGAATTTTAAAGGAAATCATCTATTTGGCATCAACTAAGACAAATAGAATTGAAGATAGGCTAGTATAATTTTGCACATCAACTGAAAAATTAATAAACTTTATTCAACATTCTTTTCTAAGCCCAAAATTGCACAATAAATTGTGAAAGCACCGAATCCTAGACTCTAGACCATCAGAGAATGGTGCAATAACTTGTGAAGGAAAGATGGCCTTTACCCTAGAGGTGTTAGCATCACTGGAATGTGTCTGTTTACAAGTAACCAAGGAAATAAGCATGTGGGATCACAGCTAAATGCAAATGAGGATAGGATGAAGTAGTGGGAAAAAGAAATCAAAATCCCTCAATCTAAAGTGTAGAAAATTGAAGGCTAAAATATGAGTGTAGAGGCCTGCCTTGGTGGCCTAGTGATTTAGCATACTAGGCACAGTCCACAGACATCCCAAAATCTCTGATTCAAGACCCAGAGTCTGGGGGAACAAACAAGAAGAATGCCCAAATGAAAAGAAACTGAGTCTTCCTCCTCTCTCCTCCTGCCTGGCTACCTGCCTACTCTTCTTCATTTCTGCCTGCACCTTTCTTTTTAAAAGAAGATGACCCTGGCTCACAGGGAAATGCAAGCTGAAACAACAATGAGATATCACCTTATACCTGACAGACTGATTATTATCCAAAAATCTGGAAATAACAAATGTTGGCGAGGATGTGGAGAAGAAGGAACACTTTTACACTGTTGGTGGGAGTGCAAATTGGTGCAACCCCTATGGAAAACAGTATGGAGATGCTTCAACAAGTTGAGGATAGAAGTCCCATATGATCCCACTATCCCATTTCTGGGCATTTACCTAAAGGATACAAAACTACTCATTCACAGAAACCTATGCACACCCATGTTTATTGCAGCCCTAGTCACAATAGCTAAGAACTGGAAACTTCCTAAGTGCCCAACATCAGATGAATGGATGAAGAAGATGTGGTACATATATACATATATATGGAATTAAAAGATATAAAGATACCTTTCTATATGCAACAACATGAATGCAACTAGAAAGAATTATACTTAGTGAGATAAACCAGGAGAAAGACAGACATCTCATTTCATTCATATGCAGTGTATAAAGAAATCAAGCAAGCAAATGAACTAAAACAAAAATAGGCTTTTAGTCTATAAAATCAAATTAGCAGTTGCAAGGGGAAAGAAGGAGGCAGTGAGCAAATTGGGTAAAATATCAATTACAATGTAAAGAAAGAACTGAACTGATGATGGTAAACAATGTATTATATACAGATGTTGATTTATAATGATACATACCTTAAAGCTATATGATGCAATGAAATTAAACTAATGAAATTAATTTATAAAAAAGATATAAGGATACCTCTCCTTTCTCACTCTGACAGAGTTCTCACCATGACAGAGTTCAGGACATGCCACCCCAAAATACAGCACCTTGGCATACTGATGTGGGGGCACAAGGAAAATGCCTCCATGCCAAACAGAACTTCTGCAGGAGACCCATTCTGAGAGTCTTGGGGTGACCTGCTTTGAACCCCTCACTGGATTTTTTTAATTGTTCCATATTTTAATTTTGTAATATAATTTAAAATATTTAGTGTCCCTTGTAAATCTTTTTTAAATTACAATTGGAAGAAATGAATATTGTATTATGAAATCCAATTTGTTTTAAATATGATTACATCTCTAATTAACAGTCAATATTTTTTCTTTTTTAACTTTTTTAGAGCAAGTATGCAGGTAGTAATGAAGGTGAGTAGACAGGCAGGAAGAGTGAGAAGGAAGAAGTATTTTATTTATTTTATCTTGGTTGTACCACCCCAACGCCAGGACATGAATCCTAACCCGGGCCCTTGGGATGTATCCAGACTGTGTTATTCAGAGGAAAGTGACCCAGCTGTTACTCTACCAGGGCATGCCAGCAAAGTCAATCTTTTGCTTCAATACCTTCTGTTAAATACTCAGTTGACACACCCTGGTGGTTTAGTGCAGTCCACATTCATCCTATGGACCCAGATTCACGTCCCATAACCAGGGCCAACAACCAAAATGAACAGCTGAAATAAAGTACTTCTTCCTCTTCTCTTTTCCTGCCTGCCTTCCTCTGCTCTCCTTCATTCCTGCCTGCACCTTTCCTTAAAAAAAAAAAAATCAAAGTTGTCAAAAATAAATGAAGGAATGGAAATCCCCACTGCTGGTTTGTTGTTGTTTTTAAGGCAAGGTTTAGGCAGGAACGAAGGCAAAAAGACAAGCAGGAACTGTGAGGAGGGGGAAGTGCTGCATATATTTGTGTCTGGTTGTTCAAACCAGCCCTGTCTCTGTCCCTGGGTCTTAAACCAGGGACTTTGGGATATATGTACGACCACTCCCAGGTGCTGCTAGACCACCAGGGTGCACCTGATCATTGCCTTTTTAAAATCTGTAGATCTTACAATATCCCCTGGAGTTGCTGTACCTTTCTTTGAGATTATTGGTCACTTGTTCAGCAGGATGCATCTTTCTCAATAGGGTCACAGGAAGCAGATGATGCTAAAAGAAGTTACTCAGAGGTTTGGATCCCTTGGAGCACCCTGACCAATTTAATGGTCTCATCAACTTTCCTTTGGAACACTTCAGCATCTTCAGTCAAAACTTTCCCTTAGAATGCTATATACCTCATGCACTCGATGTCATGAGCTTTTCCTGAGTTTGAGTCTGAACAACCTACATCAATTTCTATGTATTTTGCTATGACAAATGTCCTATCATCTTTAGGTGATGATGTCTTCAACTTCCAGAAAGTACTAGAGTGTCTCTTGAGTGTCTCTAGAGTGTCTCTAAATTACCTGTAAAACATGCCTCACTGAATGTTTTCAGTTGAAGGAGTTTGAGAAAAAGACAGAAGGAAATTCAGTCTGACCATCTCTTTCCCTCTCCCTTATCCCCTGAAACAGCTCCTAAAATCCTCATGTGAGAGGGGTTCCTGGAGGAAAGGAGCATCCTTATCTCCAAAGACAACAGGGTTTGCTAAGTTTCCCCCAGTTAATTACAAGCGCCTCCTACTCCTTAACCTTTGATATCCCTCCAAAACTGACCATTCTTCATCAAACCTAGCATAAAAATACACCAGTCTGCTTTTTTTTTTTTTTTTTTTTTTTTTTTGGGAGGGGGGTTAGTCTTTATTTCTTTATAAAGCCATGTCACATCAAAATTTTATTTAATAGGCATGCCCTGGTGACGTAGCAGATAAGACCACTAGGCATAGTCCATATACATCCCAAGGACCCAGGTTCAAGACCTGGCTGGGATAGAGGGAGCAACCAAGATGAACAACTAAGTAAAATAAATAAAATGCTTCTTTCTCCTCTCTTTTCCTGCCTGCCTGCTCACCTTCATCCCTGCCTGCATCTTTCCTTTAAAAAAAAATTTTTTTAAATGAATGTCATTGCAATAAATTTCTGGACTCAAGATGGAACTGCTGCTAGCCAAGGTGCCCTGTCAGCAAACTGACATTTAGGTAATTTTTGTGTCCTTGTAAATACTCCACTTGACTAGAAATGTGATATATCCAAACAGTCAATCCCCAAACACTAGCCAATTCAGGCTATATACTAATTTTCTTGTTCTTTACTCTTTATCTTATGAAAACATCCTGCCTTTGTTTTGCAATTTTCTGAGTGGAGACTGCCTACTTCATGAAGTTTTAAATAAAGTTTGTGACATGTTGTGATGACTTAGCAGTTACATCTGCAGCCTCCAGTTAGTGTAGTCCACATACATCCCCAAGACCTGGGTTTGTGCCACCCCACCCCCAGGCCTGGGTGAACAACTAAGATGAACAACTAAATAAACAAATGTCTCTTTCTCCTCTCTCTTCCTGCCTGCCTGCCTGCTTACCTACTCCCCTACATTCCTTCCTGTACCTTTCCTTAAAAAATAGTTTCTTTGTATCACCTAAATTATCTTCTTTAATCATTTTTTAATAAAAACAATGTAAATGCTTTCTCCTGTTAATCTGTCTTTGTCAATTTAATTTACAGACTCAACCAGGCATACTAAGGAAGTGAAGGAAAACAGATTTTTTTCCCCTCTACACCCACCATACTCCCTTCCTTTAGAGCTAGAAGTTTAAAATTACCATATTGATTGGTTCCACTCAACATCCTACCCATCATTGACCTCAGAAGATGTAATCCCACATCCTTAAATAGCATAAAGATGACAATAACATAGGCTTCACCAATTTAGACAGCTACCACACCATTAAGGGCAAATCATGTATCCTCTCAGCTCTGAATTTCTTTCTGTAAAATGAGACTAACACCTAGTAGTTGTTGGAAACATGAGATGTTTATATAGTCTTTCATAAAGTATCTGATCTTAATGCAAGCTATTACTATTAGTTTATTTTAGTAACCTAAGATATTTTTGCTATCACCAAATGTATTTTAAACCTCTTTTTTTTTCAGTCTACCTCACAACTTTATTAACTCACAAGTTAGTTAATTAGTTTATGAGTTAAGGAATTTAGTTAATGAATTTACTGTCAAAGAGGAAATACTTTACTTAGGTTCAACTAACGGAAGCCTGTGAATTAAACTAACAAAAGACAGATTAATAGGAAAAAAGACTACACAACTTTTATCAATATTTATTTGTATGTGTTCACAGAAAAGAAGTCAGCCTCAAAGAACTCAGAAAAATATATATCCATCTTAACATTCAAAAATGGTTTGGGGCTAGAAGTAATAAATCACAAAGTTTCTTTCTTTTCTCCATGGTTTTAGAATTTTAGGATCAAGGGAGATGGAAAGGAACTTTCTCAAAGGGAAATTTATGTCTAGCTTTTTAGGCAAAGAATTCTACCTATATCTGTTCATTTTCAATTGCCTCCAGCTCAAAATAATCATTTGACAGTAACATGTTCCACTCCCCTTCATCACTATCACTTTTTATAAAAAAACAAAAACAAAAAAACAAAACTTTAGGTACAAAAATTACCTTATTGGGGGTTGAAGTATATTTTCTGATATACTTTTCCAGAATTTGGGTAAAAATCCATGTTAAGACTAAGAACTAGATTTATACCCTCTGGGGTTATATACCCTTGGCCAACAGAGCTAAGCCCCTGAGAACAAGTCTAAAGGGAAAAAGCAAATCAAAATATACTTAGAGCCTTTGTTCATAACTTCAGTATATTATTGCATCTAACTCCCTTGATAACCTCTCTGTTAGCTAGTGTAAATCCTTAATTTACAGGTAAGGAAATTAAAGCTCAGGTTCAGTAAATTGCTTGAATTTCATGGAGGGAGTCAGTAATGGAGTCAGAATTTAAATTCAGGTCTGTTTGACTCCAAAGCTCATAACTACATTACATCTTTCACAGTGGAAGAGATAGTGCAAAAGATGGATTTAAAGTGGTTAGCATACACATGCCTGTTTGCACAAAGATGCTTGGCATTTGCCATTATAAATACCTATAATAGGAGGTCTACTCTGCCTTTGTTAATAATGATTATTAGTCCACAAAGATACCATGGAAATGTTGAAGGGTTGAAGGGAAAGGCATAATGTCCAGCTAATGGTCAACTTTATTACCTCTTGTTTTCTAATAGTCATTGACCTAATCAGTGAGTAAGTGCCCAGGAATTATTTTGAGTGACAGCTTTTCAATTCTGTGAAAATAATATTATATTATTCAAGTATAATTTTCAAAAAGGAAGGCCACCCTTGTGGCTCAGACAGCTAAGGTGACAAAGATGCAGGCCATAGAAAGCCCAAGGACCCAGGTTCAAGATCCAGGACCCAGGAGAAAAAAGAAAAAGTAAACTCATAATGCTCATGAAATATAAATGAACACATGTCAAAGATTTTATACAACTCGATTAACAAAAGAACCAGCGAGACATTTAAATCATTTCAAAGAGCATTCACAATCTAATAAAGAAATAGTAGAGAAGATTGTTGGGTTAGATACAAAACTGGTTAATATCCTCATGGGTCATGAACCAAAAACTTACCAATTATCTTTTCGATCACTGGTCAGGAACTATTTGCATATTGTTGTGGTACAGGAAAAACTCCCCCATCTCTCTGAGTTTCCTGGCGGGCTGATGCAGCAAAACAAGACAGACTGGCAGGGGAAGAAAGAACAAATTTAATTATTTGTGTATGGAGCATTTACATGGCTGTAAATTCTAGAGTAAATGCATAAATTTAAGCATCTTGCCATACTTAAAGGAGTTTCAGAAAACAGTAGAAACAGGGAAATCACTCTGATCTTCCCCTACCCACCTCCCTTGAAACACGTCAGAAAACCTTCCTCTGAGAGGTTTCTTCCCTGTACCTAGAGAAAAGTTTCAGCCTTATTTCTTAAGGTAAAGGGATGCAGAGAAGAATCTAAACAAACAGGGTTGGTAAGTTTTCCCCAATTTACTGATCTATTGCATACCCTTTTACCTAGCATCCATCTCACTCTCTGCTCTTCATGAAACCCAGCATAAACATAATCAGATTTAAACATTTTTTCAGGTCTTCATTTCCTTGTGAAAGTCACTTGTCATGTCAAAATTATAGTGAATACATTTTTGTGCTTTTCTTCTGTTCATCTGTCTTTGTCAGTTTTATTTTCAGACCCTACCAGGGACCTGAAGAGAGTCAAGGAAAACATTTCATCCCCTATAGGAATAGCAAACATGGTGTCTCTGAAACAGTGAGATGGCAAGAGAGGAACTGGAGATGAGGTCAGAGTTGTAAAGAAGTGTAACAGTGCCAGAGGAAGAGCAGATAAAGGAGGGAGAATGCGAATAATGATTAGAAAAACTGCAAGAATTTGAGCAGAGGAACAATATAATCAGAGTCACATTTTTAACGTATCACTCTAACTGCTGTGTTAAGAATGAACACGAGAATGACAGAGGATAGAAGCTGGTGAACCAGTTAGAAAGACAAGTGCAATAGACCAGAATGAGAACAGTGGAGTGCTGAGAAGTGGTCAGACACTGGCGATTATATACAAACATATATATGTATATGTATATATAAATATGGTGCAGGAATGAAGGAGAGTAAGCAAGCAGGCGGAGAGGAGGGAGAAATATTTATTTATTTTATTTAGTTGTTAACTTGGCTATTTCCCCTGGTCCTGGGTCAGGAACCCAGGTCCTTGGCATATATATGGATTGTGCCAGCTAGAGGCTGTGTACTTAACACCAAGCTGCCAAGACACATCAAGAGACTGCATATATTTGAAGTTAGAGCAAACAGGATTTGTTGACAATGCATGCGAGACATGCAAGAAAGAAAGAAAACAATGGTGCCTCCAAGGTTTTTGATCTACAAACAGATTTTAGAGATTGTTCTATAAGAGAATATGAAAAGTTGCCATAATCTTTGTTAACAATTGCGTATCATTCCCTTGTGTAGTTATGTTGGATGGACACTTTTGTTATTATATAATATAGGTATGTTGATAAACGCTTTTGTTATTTGTAATAGTTTATCATCACAATATCCTTAAATATGTATCAGTGCGCACAGATGCAAGCTTAACTGTAAAACAAGTTCCTTAAAATATGACCTTTAGGTCAAAATACTTATGCTTTATATTTCAATAACTGTTGCAAAATTGTTATCCGTATAGGTTGTACTCCTATATTCTTTTAAGTGGGTGAATTGATGCTAGCAGCCAGTTAGATAGAATCCTGAGTCTCCTTGCAGAGATTTGTCATCGTTGAGATAACATGAAAAAATATCACCCCTTACACGTGTTATAGCAGCAAAATGGTTAAAAAACTCCATTTTAGATGACTTCTTGTGTGTTCTATAATTTTATAATTGTCTTTTCCTATCATTTTAATGTTTTTCTCTTCTTCTCTGACCTTCCATCCCTACATACACACACACACACATACACACACACACACACACACACACACACACACACATGCGCGCGCGCGGGTATTTATTAACTAAAGAGAAGCTATACTTCCCATAGACAGATGATGTATTATCAACAGAATACACACTTTTGGTGATTTTGTTTATTGTAATAAAATCATGCTTAGCATTTTGGTTTTCTTGGACTAACACCATATAAGATGCTAATTAGAGTTAGAAGTACATTATTTGATCATTAACAAGTTTTCTGTATATAAGCTTATATAAACCAAATTTGCTAAATGAAAAAGCAAGTCCAAATGGATTCTGTTATCAATAGTACTGATCCCAGGATTTATCTAGGTATGCTCAGTTTTAGTAATTCTATGCTTTATAATAGATTTAACCACTTTCTCAGTAAATTCCAACTTGACATACAGATGAAGAAAAGTTTAAATTTTTGAAGCCATGAACTGTAATGTCACGTGAGTAGTCAGTTTGTCTCTCATTTTTTTGTATGGACGTACTGAGATAAGCAAAAATATTCATTCCTTTTAAGTAACTTAATATACTTAGGAAATAAAGTCATATTGAAGTATTCATTAAGACTTGTCACAAATGTTCCAGATCTTTCTCCTGGTTATATGGTGGGATTGTACCTCCCCACTCACTTCAGTTAGGTAAGGCCTTCAGACTTGCTCTAACCAGTGAAATGGGAGTAGATGTAGTATGCATTTCACTACTGGGCAGAAGTCTCAGGAGCTGTTGCCCACAATTAAACTTGTTCTCTCTTCTCTGTCACCACATATCATACTATTCCACATAGCAGCTGTCCAGTCACCTTGGATCCTTTTGAAATGAAGACAACATAGAGCACAGGTTCCATCCAACCTTCAATGGACATGTAGAAGAAGGAGTAAGTGTTTTTACTTTAAACTTTAAGCTCTGAGGTTGTTTAACAACTTAACCTTATCAATCCTGACTTGTTAGTATTGGAAATGAGGTGCTGTTCTCATTAAGTTCATAAAAATATAACTTAAGCTTACAGCCCAGCCAGCAGGTAATGAGAAAATGTATTGGGGACTAGAAGATTGGGACAGGCACACACTTATGACTCAGGTGACTAAGACAGCAAAGGCACAGAGTATGCAAAGCCCAAGGACCCGGGTTCAAGAGCAGGAGAAGGGAAGAATAAAATAAAAGACACTCCACTCACTAAAAAAAAATTAATAATAAAAGATTGAGGCAATATGCTATTATTTTATCTACAATAACTTGAAAGGCAAATAATGTGTTTAATGATCTGACAGCTCTTGAAGAAGTTGGAAAACAGACATCAGTAACATGTGATGTTGGTTATTGCATTTGATTAAATTTGATAAGATACCACCACAGCAAAGAACTGACCAGTTTTCAACCAGGAGTAAAAGGGAAAAGAGAGTCCAGAAGTTTGTAGACTATGGGATTAAAGAGGCAACTGTGTAAAAAAATTTTTTGAGTAATAAAGACCAGCTCAACCATACCATATGGCAAACGTGAGATCAAACTATGGTAGTCACATGGTTAAAGCCTCAAATGCATTCATATGCTGTCCAGAGAATTCTTAAAGTTAGAAAAAAATGGCTCAGTGTACAGTTCTCCTGCCAAAGCTTAATAGTCATAAAGTACCTATAATTACATTGAAAAAGAGATAAAACTTAAAAGAAAAACATCTCGATCCAGCTATTGAGACTTGGAGCAGACAAGAGTAAAATCAATAAGGAGCTGACTGCATTCGAAACCATGAGCCTATATTAAGAAATGCATGGCTACTTGAGGCTGAAAATGACTCTTGGATCCTTAATTTTCTATAGGCAATGAGAAAGCTGCAAAACCTGCTCAGTAATCCAACGCTCTTATCTGATGTGGTCATGAAAGGACATGTTGGCAGGGTGGGGTAGAGCACCCCCAAATGTGGAGTCATAACCACAGAGAAAATGAGCTGGTGAGATGTTCCTAGGGAACAAAATTGGGAACTAATTAAGGAAATTCCTCATTATCTTGGTAAGAGATCCTCTGAACATTTGTTTAGGGTGTCTCCAAAGAATTTTCTATTTCCTTTTCCTAATGGGGATGCTTTCCTGTCCCCATTCCACCGTTGTAGACAAAAGACCATTTCTTGACTAGGAGAAGGGTGGAGACCCAGGGAGTGGCAGATGGCTTCTTTGATTAAGGGAAAGACTAACTAATGGTTTAGAAGAATTGAAACTTCTTCTTTGCCCCGGGGGCTGTCCTCAGCTGTCCTTGGTTCTTCATGTCCCAGTGAGGCATGTATAGAAGACCCATTATGAGAAACTTGGGGTTCTCTGTTTTAGCCATCAAGAGCTTCTTTTAATAGAAGATGATGAATTATAGAGAAGTGACTATATAAAGGAAGAAGGGGTTTGAGCTCCTCAGGATCTTCACAGGCTGGATGGGGCATTAAATTGTAGGGAGACAAATAGAGGTAACTATTGATAGGTAAGTGTTTTTCAGGAAAGTTTGATTATGCAGACCAATCTGGGTGAATGCCCACTGCAGTGACAAGAGTTATCTCTGCTGACTAAGAGGATCTCCTTCCAGGTATGAGAGAGGGAGAAACTTCTACAAATGGATATTTGTTACCCTTACAAAGAGAAATGTGTATCTTTTTTCCAGAAAGAAAAGGGGAAGGCAGAGAATTCCTCCTGCTATTTCTTAATTTCCTTCATCTGAAAAGTATCCTCATGCCAATATGGCATATTTAGAGGTGACATAATCTGATCTTCAATCCTCATACACTGCTGTGTACTTAATGCCAAGCTGCCAAGACACATCAAGAGACTGCATATATTTGAAGTTAGAGCAAACAGGATTTGCTGACAATGCATGTGAGACATGCAAGAAAGAAAGAAAACAATGGTGCCTCCAGGGTTTTTGATCTACAAACAAATCTTAGAGATTATTCTATAAGAGAATATGAAAAGTTGCCATAATCTTTGTTAACAATTGCATATCATTCCCTTGTGTAGTTATGTTGGATGGACACTTTTTTTATTATATAATATAGGTATATTGATAAACGCTTTTGTTATTTGTAATATTTTATCATCACAATATCCTTAAACATGTATCAGTGCGCACAGATGCAAGCTTAACTGTAAAATGGGTCAGCCACAGTGGGAAACATTTTGACTTCCACAAAAAGTTAAAGAGTTACCATATGATCCAGAAATATTTATTTCCATATATGTTTCAAGAGAAATGAAAACATATGCCTACTCAACAACTTATACAGGAACATTCCTAGCAGCATTATTCATGATAGCTACAAGGGGAAACAATCCAAATGTTCATCAACCAGTGAATATGTAAACAAAATGTCATCTGCCATACAATAGATTATTGTTCAACCACAAAAAGGAATTAAGAACTGATATATGCTACAATATGGATGTGTTGCATGACCGGCAAGCAAGGAAAGGGGACACCAAGGCTTTAGCAGGAAGCAAGGTTTATTGTCCTGCCAGAGGTGGCTCAGCGGATTTGCATCCAAAGACTGAGCCGGGATTGTGCTGGAGCTCTATCTTTTATACCTTCCAGCCAGCATTCCACCCATGCTGTTTTTCATGTATGGTTACAAAGGATTTCATTGGTTACATTGCCTATAGAATAGTATAGGTCTCAAGTCCTTCCTCCTTGCCAAGTAACCTCTGTACATTTTCAGATTCCTCCTATCACAGATGAACATGGAAATACACTAAGTGAAAAAAAGTCAGACTTGAAGGCTGCATGTGGTGATTTCAGTTACATGACATGTACAACAGGCAAATCCACAGAGACACAAAGTAGATTAGTGGACGCAAGGTAGTGGAGGAAGGATAGAATGGGGAGGGACTCTACAGGATTTCTTTGGGGGTGAAGAAATAATCTAGAAATAGATCATGGTGATGGTTGCGGAAGTTTGTGAGTATATTAAATTCCGCTCAATTGCACACTTAAAAAAACTTTAATAAGTAAACTTTTAAAAGCAAGCCATAAAGTGCGAGAAGAAATTTGCATAATCACTTATAATCCTAAGGAACTTATATGCAGAATAGATAAAAAATATTATATGTAAGATTCAGGTATTTATAATCCAATCTTCCTACTTTTATGAATGTGTGCAAATGTGCACCTGGAGTCATATCTAAGGATGTTCACAGCAGCAGATGTTCAAGAACAATCCAATGAACAGACTGTGATCTGTTCATAAAGTGAAATAAAATACAGCAGCAAAAATTCAGGAAGTACATGTGCAAGGGGACTAAAACAGCACAACCAGAGGCTCTCAGACCTGTTCTCCTGTGGATGCCCCATTCTCACAGGAAGAACCAAGGACAGCAGAGGACAGCCCCAGAGGAAACGGACGGAGAAGCTCCAATTCTTCTTCCCTTACTCAGTGGAGCCATCTGCCACTCCCTGGGCCTCCACCCTTCTCCTAATGCAGAAATGGTCTCTGTCCCTATTCTCTAGAAGAAGGTAGAAAGGGGAGCTCTTTATCTTAACTTTCAGAGTAAAGGTAAGGATAAGTCATTCCTCCTTGTCATGTGAGGACCGCTCTTCTCTCCTCTGAGACCCCAGGTCCCCTTTACAGTCCTCAGCCCAGGATACAAATGTGGGTCTGCCCCAACTATCTCAGAATCTACCACCAAGTAAATTCTCCATATATATGTTATCAAACTTGGACTTTTATCTTCCTAATCATGTCTAATGTTAATTTGTTCATTCATCCAGTCTGTGAAGAACCTCAGAGAAATGGGAAATCATTTCCTTTAATCCCAGAAGAAATTAAGAAGAAACCCCAACCCATTGCTTCACTTTCTTCACTCATGGGCAGTTTTAGGAAAGCACATTTAGAAGTTGACTTTCTGAATGATTTTTTTTTACATTCATGCCATATGGTGGGCAGAATGTCCCACCACCACTATCCTCTGCCCTCCACCCCATCCTAATCCCTGGCAGTTACCTTATTTGACAAAAGGAACTATGTGGGGTGATTAAATTAAGGGGCTTGAAATGAGGTTGCTCTGGATTATCCTGGGGTGGGGTGAGAGTGGGGCTCGCTATGACCACAGCCTAGATAAGGAGTCCGATTAATGACAAAAAATATCAAAAAAAAAAAAAAAAAGGAAAAAAATTGAAAACGGAAAACAAATTTTTAAAAGGGGAGTGCGCCTTTGTAGTTCAGGCGGCTGAGACACTGGCATGTGGGTCATGTAAGAGCCCAAGGACCTGGATTTGAGCCAGAGGCCTGTCCCTTCATTCCTTCTTAAAAAAAAAAAAAAAAAAAAAAATTTAACAGGAAGCAGATTAGGACAGACTGTGATGTGATGATGGAGGCAGAGAGAAATTTGAAGATGCTGTGCTGTTACCTTTGAAGTGGGGAAAGGAACCATGAGCCAAGGAGAAAGGGAGGCACCTCTCCAAGGCAGAAAGGACAAGGAACCAGGTTCTTCCCTGAAGCCTCCAAAGAGTATGGGCCTGCCAACACCTTGACTTTAACCCAGTGAAATCTGTTTCAGAATTCTAACTATTAGATAATACGTTTGTGTTGCTTACAGCCTTTAAGCGTGTGGTGATTCATTACGGCAGCAATGGGAAGCAAATATACCCACATACTGCTTACAGGTCTTGTTGCACCTCCAGGGGTATGCATGTTAGTTAATATAGACCATGTGTAACAATTTCTTTCTAGTTAAAAATTCATTTTAGGCACCCTTTGTCGTTTCACAGTTAAGTCTGCTGGAGACCACATGCAACCCAAGGACCTGGGTTTGTCTGGGATGGGGGCGGGGAGTTTGTAGGTACACAGCAAAGATGAACAGCTAAATGAACTAAAATGTTTTCTTCTTCTTCTCCCTTCCTGCTTCACTGCTGCCTGTCTTTCTTGCCTTTCTAACTCTTTAAAAAAGAGAAAATTAAAATTAAGAAAATAATTCTGTCCTGGTTCAATCAGTTTGAGAAAATTCAATTTGGGCAAACACATACCAAACAAACTCCAAATTGCAGGACGGGGCTGCAGGTTTCTCCTACAGGGGTGTTACTCCCACCACCAGTCCTGCACCAGAAGCCCCTTCCCCATCCCTTGCTCATACTAACACTCACACCGGCCTCCAGCGCCTGCCTGACCCTCCCGGCAGGCTGCTGTGCCACTGCGGAACCTGGCGATACTCTAACTGGACCCAGTTTGTTCTGTTTTTTAAAAGAAGGGTGAAGACAGGAATGAAGGTAATAAACAGGCAGGAGGAGAGAGCGGCTGAAGAAGCACTTTATTTTTATCTAGTTGTTCACATTTGGTGTTCCTCCCGGCCCCAGGTCTTGAACCCTGGATCTTGGGCAGCATGTGGGACAGCTCCCAGGTGCACTAGACCACCAGACCACCAGGGGGAGCCCTAACTGGTACCAGTTTTAAAAATTGTAACAACCTGCGAAGCACTAACATGAGAGGCTTGAGTTGATGAGGGACATTAATCATGTGACTGATTTGTATGCATTCAAGGTGATAACGTTTTTTTTAAGACCGGAAGGAGAGGAGGAAGACGCGTTTTTAAGGAAGGCAGGAAGGAAGGCCAGGGAAGAAGATGAAGCACTTTTATTAATTAATTTATTTTGGATGTTCCGCCCAACTTCCATTGTGAGCCCAGGTCCTTGGGCTTTACATAGCCCAACCCCAGTCACCTGCTTAAGGCCTAAGGCACCAGGATGGTGACTTCTGAGAAATTCTAGGCAAACATCCCTATCCAAAAAATACTTGGAAAGACAGTCACAAGATGCATAGAACAAGTAGCTAGACAAAGGAAACAGAAACATAGCCTCCGTTTCCAGAGACGGCATAAGCTGTTTCCTCCATCTGGAATGTTCCTCCCAGCCTCACCCCAGTAATTGCATCATTTCTGCTTATACTTCAGTTTGTAGTGCAAGCATCACTTCTGGGAGCCCTGACTTTAGTACCAGCATTAGGTTAGGCTCCCATAACTCCTGTCCTTTATATTTATTCCATTCATAACTATTCCTTCAGTGTTTATCTCTCTCACAAAGCTCTAAGACCTCTAAGGAGAGAGATGTCATTAAGCTCATCCTGCGCCTGCAGCAGCACGTGGCACTCAGTAGGTGCCCCACAAAAATGTATTTGATGAAAGCCTCTCTACTGCCTTCATAGTTCAGTGCTATGAAATCATTATTGTCTCCCCTGTCACATAGCCCTGTGCTTTATGAAGGAAGAAAGGAAACCAGGAATGAGAGAAAATGTGTTCCACCCGTTTTGTCTAAACCATGCTCTCTTGGATAAACTGCTGAGGTGGGGAAATACCATAACCTGAGAGCAAATGCTCTTGGATAGTTACTATTTAAGGAATATCTCAAAATTCAGTTTCTCAATTTCTGCAACAACTGTAAGAGGGTGAAATTTCACACTTCCTAAATGTAGAAATGATTTCTTAAATTTAGAAAACATTTCTGAAAATAAATACTGGAAACCATCTACACCCACAATTTACTGTCTACATTAACTTGACATTTTATTCCACTGTCTTCATCAATATGACTTTAGTTTACCAGGAAAATATTGCCAAGAAAATCAAAGATGTAAATAATTTTATTCATTTTAGGAACACTCAGAAAAACCATTTTAAACCACTGAGCTTTTTCAAAGCTGATTTAGCAAATGGTTAGTTGTCATCTAAGACTTTTCAAAGTCTCGTTGTGTGCGCAATCCTAAACCATGATCCTCACCCAGTCTTAATGCGACTGCCACACTGAAAGACCCACCTTAAACCAGACTCCAAAACCTCAGACATCTGGCTTAGCCTTCTCCCAGATGCTACTAAGGCCTCCCTCAAGGCAATGTACTCCCTCACTTCTGTGGTGTGAATAAAACCAGCTTTGCCTTATCAATGGGTGTGAAAAACACACAGACTGAGAAGCAAATTCAATATCCTAAAAAGCATATAGCGATGTAAATAAACAACAACAAAACCAAAATAAATATAAATATAAATAATGGGTGTAAGGGTGGTATTTTCAAGGAGTTAGCATTCAACAAAACAGTGATTACCCCTGAGGAGAGAACTGCGAATCAAGACGTAAAAGGTGTCCCTTGAATTTTTATATTACTGTGTCTTATCTATTCCAAAAGAAAATTTTTTTTAAAGAACAAAACAAAATGTAAACATGTTGCAAGGCACACCCTCCTGGTGGAGTAGCAGTTTGGTCTGCACCCTTCCACCAACACAGTCCATATACATCCCAAGGACCTGAGATGGAGTCTCGGGAAGGGGTGGGGGTGGAGTGGGTATAACCAAGAGGTACAGTTAAAGAAAATAAAGTGCTTCTTCCTCCTTTCTCTTCCTGGCTGCACCCTTCCTTAAAAAAAAAAAAAAATAAATAAAAATAAACACATAAGTACAGAAGATACCATCTGTACTTACCGCTTGGACCAGAAAATGTCACTTCCTTGCCTGGCTACAACTGCTCCACCCTTACTCTGGGCTGGAGAAAGGGATGACAAGCAGCCTCAGTTACATGCCAGGGGCCCAACATGCAACTGGAAATTTTAACTCCTCAAAAGAAGGGTACAGGATCCCTCCTCACAATAATCACTAATATTTATTGACTACCTTCTAAATACCAAACTGTTTTTAAAAAACAGTTTTCTTAAGAAGAGTACACAACTAACTGCATAAAATTTGATGAATTTGGACATTTATATTCAATCATGAGACTGTCAGGACAATACAAATAATGAACATATCCATCACCACTGAACATACTCAAGATAATTTGTAATTCTTCCCTCCCTCCCTCTAGATAAGTTTTTTTGTTTGTTTAAGGAAAGGTGCAGGCAGTTATGAAGATGAGTAGGCAGGCAGACTGGAAGAGAGAAGAGGAAGAAGCATTTTACTTTATTTAGTTGTTCACACTGTCTGTTCCTCCAGCCCTGGATTTGAACCTGGGACCTTGGGATGCATGTGGGGCTTCAGGGAATACTAAGTGACTAAGCAACAGATAAGTTATTAAGTACTTAAAAAGTGGATATTATTTCATCCTTCCCACCACTCTTAAAGCTAAGTGTGGTTATTCTCATTTGTTCAAAGTCAGTCAATTAACAAGTTGTAGAGCTGTTACTTGAACACCAGCAGATTTGACATCAGGCATATGTTACATCCGCAATGCTCAATCCATAGTGTATACATATATCTAGGGTATACAGAGACTTTCCAAAAGGGTACAAGTTCTTAACTTCCTAGCTCTTCAACTTCCCTTGTAATCTTTATCTCAGCTCTTTGCTGAAATGGGTTAAATAAGTTGACCTTGATGATCATTCCTCTTTCTCCTTTTCACTTTACAAAAATACAGTTCTCAATTCATTCCATGGTGCATTGCTCTGGGGTTTAAAAACAAGAAAATAAATCCAACCTTCTGACTACCAAAAACAATGTCAATTGTTGTCACTTTGTGTAGGTAAATTAATTAAATACAGAATTCTTTTTCAAGATTTGTATTTTTTCAACCAAATTGAAAATCAGGTTGAACACTGATAAACCATAAGAATAATTTTTGATGAAAGACTATTATATGTTTTTTGGCATATAACTTGTAAGAGTTCAGAAAATTCAGTGACATTGCTAGGGAAAAAATGCCTCTCGTTCCTACCTATCTATATGAGTCAGCTTTCTCAAAACACATCTAGAAAAATTTAAAATAAGAATAAAATTAATCCTGATTCCTATCTCATTGTAGAAATAATAATCATCTATAGATATATGCACTAATTAGAAAAGCTTCCAACTAGGTCATGTCATTAAAAAATGTATTTATAAATTTATTTTAGATTTTGTTTAATGTTTATTTATAAAAATATTATACTTTCAGCTTTTCATTTTTCAAATGTGTTGTTTTGATCCATTCATAATTAAAATGTTAACCGAATCCAATAAACAATGAAACAAAATAGAATCCAGAAATAAATTCTCACCTGTTTACCTTATTCATGACAAAAGTAACACACTCTCAATAGATGGTCCAGAGTCAACTGGACGTCCACATAGGAAGTAATGTATCTTGATCCCAACTTCACACCACATGCAAAAATTAATTCCAAATGGATGGTGTATCAAAATGTGAAAGTTAAAACAAAAGGAATTGTACGTGAAAACATATGGAAAATATTTTTGTGATCCTGGCGTATAAAAAGATTTCTTAGGTAGAACATAGAAGCACTCATGTGACCCAATGGTCAGACATCAACCTGGGAGAGTCTTACCTGGCCACCCCTTCACCTGCACCTAGAAAGCTTCTCTTCTAAGCACTTTTACAATAGGGCAGTAAATTGGGACCAGTCATCCAACAAAATCAGTTCATTGTAAACTGAGGAATCGATCACATTTAATTAACATGTAGACTAATTACAGATAAACTCTGCTGGGAGAGTCCCAAATAATGAATCAAACTGGTCTCTTACTCAGGTGTGAAGACTTGTAATCAGCCTGATAAACTAGCAGACCCCTGTTGATGCCAGAGTATCCGCCATTGCCAATACCTGCAGAATTCCCCAAATACCTCAACTTGCCCCATATTGCCCACTCTCTCACCTCCTTAACCCCATCACTGGGGAACTGGATGAGCTAGAGCAGGTCTTCCACTTCCTCTGTTGGTGCTTCTCCATAATAAACCGACTTTCTTCCACCTACATTTATCACTAGCCCTCCAGCAGCAATTAGCTAGACCTGGAATACTTCTGCAGCTTTTTGTGCCTTCTTCTATCACTATTTTTGTCATACTATATTATAATCTTATCTATCTTAATCCCCCCACCCCTTATTAGTCTATGAGCTCCTGGAAAATAGAAATCTCTTTTTTTTTGTCTTGCATTTCTAGACCTGATAAAGTACTTGGCATATAATAAATGGGTGTTTGGAGTACTTACTGTAAGTACTATAATACCAAGCGTCACTTACATCTCACAAGCACTTCACTTTCTTAAATATGCACACGTTTACATTCTTAAATATGCACACATGTTTACATTTCAGTGCATTGAGCAGTGTTAAATCTCACATTAACTTCCTTCCATTTAGTGTAGTTGATAATTATATATATATATGTCTATATATGTCATTTTTTTTTTAAGGCAAGAATGAAGGTGTATAGGCATGTAAGCAGGACAAGAGAAGAGGAAGAAGTATTTTATTTTTTTGTTTATTTTACTTAGTAGTCCATAGTGTTTGTTTCCTTCCCCCAGACCTGGGACTCAAACCCAGAGGTATGTGGTATACACTCCTTTGGAGGCAAATTGACCTAACCACTACTCCACCAGGGTGTGCCAATATTTATATTTTTTAAAGAGAAATTATAGACAGGAACAAAGGCGAGTAGGCAGGCAGGCAGGAAGAGAGGAGAAAGCAGTACTTTATCTATTTTATTTAATTTTTCATCTTAGTTGCTCCCCCAGCCTCTGGACACAAACCCAGGTCCCTGGGATGTACGTGGACTGCAGTCAACCCCTACTCCACTAGGGTGCACTAAGAGTAGTTGATAATTTAAGTCATAAGAATATTGTTTTTCTACTATCAGAAGCCGAAAGGATGCAATAGTAAAGTTTTTATAATCGCTTAATAAGTATTCTACTCAGATACACCCTGGTGACTCAGGCACCCGAGACGTTGGTGTAGGGACCATGTAAAGCCCAAGGACCAGAGTTTGCAGACCAGAGCCGGTGTAAAAGACCAAAATGACACAAATGGATAAATAAAAAATGCCTCTTCCTCTTCCTCCCTTCCTTCCTCTCTTAAAAAAAATGTTTAGAAAAAAGTATTCTCTTAAGTCTAGAGCATCACACCATGTGTCCATTAAAAAAAAAAAAAAAAAAAAATGGTGGGGAGTGATGCTCTGGTAAGAGCTGTAGAGCCAAATGTAACAGAGAATGGAGCACTCAGTGAGCGGGAGGACAATTATGACATCTCTTTTTTCCTTAGAGTCCTCTCTGTTGTCTTCCCTGGGTACCTGAGGGGGAAGGCAAGTTGAAGATTACCTCCTCTGAGTATGTTCTCCATTTTCTTTCACCTTGCCTAGGAGGAACAGGGCAGAGTCTAAGGTAAAGAAAAGGAATGAACAGTTAATGGAAGTGTGGCCCTTGGCTTAGGGAAATAACTACATCGTGGATCTATTTTTTCCTGACCGTTGCAGTCAGAGTTTACCATCTAGAGAAGCAAGATGGATGTAGAGACTTTCAGGGTAAAAAGGTGTATTTACCTAGAGAATCTTCTCTGCTTAAATATTCCTCATCCCACTCTGCCTACACCTCTTTGCTTCCAAGCCTACTTACAAACCAAATACAGTGCTCTGAGGAAGAGTTTACACAATCACAAGTATCTTGTGTGGGAAGGACTGGAGGAATTATGAAGGCAAAAAGCAGAGAAAGTGAGGAGAATCCTGACCAACCACTTTTCTGGTTATCCATCACTGTTTGCCCTGCAGAGATGGAATGCCTGAACACAGTCTCCTAATCAGAATACTCAGACTCCAATCTAAATCCTGAATGTGATTTGAAAAGTCTGGGTCAAAGGAAGAAGTCTTCTTTAAGGAAGAAGTCAAAATATGAGTTAGTGTTAAAAAAAAATCATCTTTAAACAGAAACATTGGTATTCACAGAAATACACACAGAGACAAGGACACAGAAAAATTTTTTATTGTTAAAATCTATTACCAAAGCCCTAAATTACATTTCTCTTTAGGTTTAAACTCTAGGAAGATATTCCTGTCTTCCCCGAATTACTCACTACCAGCATCCACTCTCTAGAGAGCACCCGAAGTGGCGAAACCACACCTCTTCCCTCCATGATCTTTCCCTGCAATTCCTTCATTACATAGTTATTTCTAGTCTGCCTCTCCCATCTCTTTATTCTGACACCCATGCATGAATGAAGCAGCAGAAAATCTGAGGTTCAGCCTTATTCACCTGCTACCCACTCACTAGTCAATCACACACATCAAATTATTTGATGGAATGAGTTCAGCTTTAAGAATCAGAAGAATGATATCCAGTAGTGTCATAGAGAACAAATTTAGTCTCTTTCCAATTTCTAGCCTGAGGAAAAAGAATAAAAACAAAAACAGAAGACATCATGATACTTAGAAGTCTCAATAGTCACAGAGAAGCTTTATTCCTCTCTAGAAAACAAATCTCATAATTACATGATAAGATTATCAGTTATGTCATTTCAAAGGGATAGAATCAGGTCATCTTTTCTTTTGTCTTAGTGATCTTATATAACAAAGATAAGATAATAAAAAATAATTAGTGTGCCCTGGTGATTTAGTAGATAAGTCCATTG
Source organism: Solenodon paradoxus (assembly GCA_004363575.1). Taxonomy (NCBI): domain Eukaryota; kingdom Metazoa; phylum Chordata; class Mammalia; order Eulipotyphla; family Solenodontidae; genus Solenodon; species Solenodon paradoxus. Next base: position 24,608 of record RJWH01006575.1, read on the forward strand.
CATCAGTATCGTCCACATATATCCCAAGAACCTGGCTTCATGATTTGTGGGGGTAGAGGGGTTGGCAGGGCTGGGGAGAATGACAATCAAGATGAACAACTAAAATTGTAATAAATGAAAGAAGTCTTCCTCCTCTCTCTTCCTGCTTGCCTGCCTACTTTCCATCATTCCTGCTTGCACCTTTCCTTTTAAAATCTTTTTTCCTCTCAGATTGAAAGTTAGTGAGCTTTTTCTATATTTTTAAGGTACAGGCAGAAAGAAGGCAAGTAGACAGGCAGGCAGGGAAAAGCGGGAGGAAGACGCACTTTATTCATTTTTATTTAGTTGTTCATCTTGATTGTTACCCTTGGCTCTAGGACATGAACTCAGGACCTTAGGAGGTACACCTAATGCCTACTGCACCAGGGAGCACTGAGAAAAAAAAATTTTTTTTGAAAAATCACATAGAAACCCTGATTACAAATGCCACTGTTAACGTTTTCTGATGTGAACTATGAAAAGTATTATTTTCTCTTCAAGGGTTTAGGTAAAAAAGGAAGGCGATTCCTATAAAAAAATAAGCTCTCCCCACTACTCCAGATGGCTAGGACACAGGCTATAAAACTGTGGACCTGGGTTTGAGATAGGGGGCTGGGGGTGGGAGTTAGAAAAAAAAAAAAAAAAAAAAAGGCTTCCAAAAGACAGTAACAGGAACTCAGAAGAAGGTCCTCTTAATTTCTAAATACTATCACCCTCACCCAAAAAGTCTATCCTTCTCTTTCCTGGGCTTACCTCATTCACAGGGATCAGAATACTGAATTGTTGCCTGTTCATCTGCAAAATAAAATGATTTCTATTATTACAAAGCAGGCTTCACACATTCAGAGAGAAAATACTTTATAAAAGCCACTGTTTCAGTCCTTTTCCAAGGATCTCTGCAGATTATGAACATAATCAGAATTACAGGAAAGTTCAAATCACTAATATTTGCATGTCTGTGGTAAATTATTCATCACAGCAAAAATATTAAGAATCTTAGTCCTTAGAGAGCACTGGTCCACACTGTTATTTTGGTCTGTGGACCACATCATATATAATATCTTTAGTTGTAGAAATTTTTTTTCAGATGGCATATAATTGAATTAAAATGTTTTAGGGGATCAGTTAATGTAATTATGTGCTACTTGGCTTGAGCAGGATTCTTTGTAAGATTAAGATGACATCATGAAGAATAAGGCAGACATATGTTAGGAGAGGCAGGTAAATCTCAACCCTCACTTGGTAGGTAGTAATCATAGAGTTTGATAGCTGCTGGTTTCAAGTTAGTGACCAATACGCTTTGGTTGATGGTGATTGTATAGGTCTGAGTCTTCTTACTGAGCTGTGGAGAAGACAAACAAAACATCACATAAAACTCAAACAATGGTGTGCCGTGATAGAGTAGCAGTTGGGTTAATCATCTCCAAAGGAGCACAGGCCACATACCCCTGCACTGGAGTCACAGGTCCCGGGGACAATCAACCAGTGTGAACAACTAAATAAAAATACAATAAAATGCTGCTTCCTCCTCTCTGTTTCTGCCTGCCTAAATACCTTCATTTTTGTCTCATTTTTTCTTAAAAGCAAACAAACAAAACTCAAGTGGTAAAAACCATGCAATGTAGAGTTAAAAGACTCATCTTCACACAGATTTTCTGAAGCCCATTTGACTTAGGCCAGTCTTAAAGATAGCACCTTCTGCTGACTTCCTGGCTCTTTCTTCTTATGATCTTACAACTTTCAGGCACTTCTATAAAATGATCCCTTCTGTTCTTGGTCTACTCTAAACCATGGCTCTCTCCTCCACTAAATTAGCTGAAGTGGCCAAAGAAACAGACTTCCATTTTACTCAATAGCTGCTCGCAGTTGATTTTCTCTCTTTATTCAAGTCCCTGAACAAATGACACGTCCTCAGAGAGGCCTTTTCTGATCCCCTTACTTTAAAATAGTCACATCCAGGCCTATCCATCTTCACTTTTTATCTCCTTATCTTGCATAGCATTTATTACAACTGAAATTACTACTGAATATGTGTGTGCCTGTGTGTGTGTATGTGTGTGCAAATCTAGGGAAAAGATAAATATACATTTAATTAGGGTAAAATAAGGGCAGTATTAGTAAAAGGGAAATTGAATAAGAAATTATGTTCCTAAAAATACATGTGCCTGGTGAACCCTGATGGCCTAGAGGGTTAAACCAGGTATAGTCCATATACATCCCAAGATCCCCTATTCAAGACCTGGGGTCAAGGAAATAACCAAGATGAACAAAATAATAAAATAAAGTGCTTCTTTTGCTTCTCTCTCCCTTCCTTCCTACTAGCCTTCATTCTTGCCTGTGGTTTTCCTTAAAAAAAAAAGATAGAGAGCCAAGTGTCAGGAAGACACTTGAGTTAATATGTGTGTGTACCTAATTATGCTATTGCAAAATATATTACAAAACAACTGACAGAATTAAGTAGATAAACCAATAAGTGTAATTAGTAATTTTAGCACACTCTTCAGAGACTATTAGACCAACCATAAAAATAAGCAGAGATATCAAAGACATGAGGAGTAAAAATAATGACCTTGGACGTTTAGATGTAGCTCAAATCCAAGAGAAAGGGAATAGACAGTTTTTTAGGGCAAACATTGAACATTTCAAAAAAAGGACCAAGTATTTGATCATGAAAGAAACTTCAGTATATTCCAGAAGACCACTATCATGAATACTATGTTCTAAAACCAATAATGCAGTAGAATTTTCAATTAATAACAAAGGGATGACTTTAAAATAATGTTTATCTTTTTAAAAATACAATATAGAACTAAATGGTTATGAAAATAATGTTTGTCAGTGAACCCTGGTGGAATAATGGTTAGGTCAGTCACTTTCAAAAGAGCACAGTCCACAAGCATCCAAAGGACCCAGGTTTTCGTCCCTGGGCTGGGGGTGGGGCTGGAACAACCAATGTGAAAACCAAATAAAAATAAAGAAAAATGTGTCTTCCTTCTCTCTCTTCTTGTCTGCCTACTTACTTACCTCATTCCTGCCTACACCTTCCCTTTAAAAAAAAAAAGAAGGAAAGAATTCTTGTCAAAAACTGAAACAAAGAATGCACATCGAGGGAAATTTATAGTTTAAATTCATCAGAAAATAAGGAAGACTAAAAAGAAACAAACTCAACATTCAACTTGAAAAGTTGGAAAAGAAACGAAAGAGAAGATAAACAAAACCAAAAGCTATTTTTGTTAAATGTGAGTTACATTCTCCTCTGGTGAAAGTGATCAAGAGAAAAGGAGAGAATATATGTAAGGGAGGTGATCAGATAAATCATTAAAAATTACTAACTGACTAAAAAATTTGGCTGGAGACACTGATGTGCAAGTGGTTACAGTCTCAGGAATGGCATCATGGCAATGAGAATCTGCAAGCTCTACCCCAACCTTGGCTTCTGACAGACAACATGGAGTGGACAGGACACTCTTACTCTATCACATCAAACCTCCATTTCCTTATGTATAAGGAGTTACTATGTGAGACTAAAGAAGGCATATAAGAAAACATCATAAACTGCAAAACCTTAACAATTACTGCTTCCACAATTTCAGGGTTGTTACTGATAGATTAACCCCAGTTGTCTCAAAAGAAACTATACAGAGCTCACTCAAAATAACCAACTCCTGGCTCCCTGGAAGATTAAAAAAAAACAGGTAGTTGAATGAATAGCTGTGGGGTCAGAGGACTAAAAATGGATATTACAGTATACTTTATTTTAATTTATTTTTAATTTTTCCTTTCACCAGCCTCGGGTCTCGAACCCAGGTCCTTCGGCCATCATCTTAGCCACTGAACCACAAGGCTGCACTTTTATCTGGAAAGGTACAGAGAGGAATAAAGGTGAGTAGGCAGGCAGGCAGAGAGAGGAGGAAGAAGCATTTTATTTTATTTTTATTAAGTTGTCCATATTGGTTGTTTCACCCCCGACCGCAAGGGGTATATGGCTTGAGCTCCTTCTGAGGTGATTGATTTAACTGCTACTCCACCAGGGCCCATCTTTAGTTTTATTAAGAGGAAGAGAAGAAGGAAGGAAGAGAGAGAGAGACAGGAAGGGGAGAAAGCAGCATTTTTATGTATCTATTTGCTTATTTTGGTGCCTTCCTCTCCATTGCCACCCCAGTCCTTTGGCTTTACATAGTCGGCACCCCAGCCTTGTCAGCCAGCTCAGCCACAAGGATGCACCAACAGTAAATTTTAATTAGCGCTAACTAGTCTGTCAGTCATTCAACAAGGTTGCCTTTGTTTCTTGTATTGCATACAATATGATGAAATAGGTATTGTACCAATTTTTAGCAAATTACTTACCATTGAGAACATTCTGAACTGAAAGGTCAATTACATCTAATAAATATAAATTAATATTATCATAAAATTAAAATACTATCAATAGCTAAAGTTTATTGAGTATTCACTCTAATCTAGGCACACTTCTAAAATCTTACATGTTAAATAAATCATTTAATCCTTTCATTAACTCTAAGATAGATAACCGTTTTGGGTTTTTTTTTTTTTTTTTTTCACTACCCACTCTCATTTTACAGCTGAGGAAATTGAGACATTTCACAACTTGTCCAGGATCATGCAGCCTAGAGCCAGGATGGTAGCCCAGGAATCAAAGCCTCCGCTATTAACAGCTGTATTACACTCCAGAGCAATTCATTAGACATTGAGCAGTTGAGATGTGACCAGTCATAATTAGGAAGTGCTGTAAAATGCATTCTGGATTTAAGAGATAGAGTAAGAAAAAAACATATAGATAGATGGATACCTCATACTTTTTAAAATGAAATATTTGGTAAAATGAAACTATTTGGGGTATATAAAGTTAAATAAAATATATTAAAATTAATATTATCTGATTCTCTTTATTCTTTTAGATGTGGCTGCTAAAATTTTTTAATGACATAAGTGGCTCATATTTTATATCTCTCAGGCAATGCTGCCCTGGAGGTACTTGAGGATATTTTACGGAATACCAGCATGGAGGTACAATTTATTTCATGGTTGTGACCCTCATCCCTGTGTATGTGATACCACGATGTATCGACTAGAAGGGAAGTCATAAAGATACATAAGCAGCTCGTTCTCTGGTCCATTCAGCGTACCTACCTCTTCCAAGTAAATGTTTAGTGTGTCAGTTCTGGACTCAACTTTCTTCACTAGTGGTTGCTGGAGAAGCTAAATAAGAAAGGGGAAAAAGGGGGAAATAAGAACAAGAAATTTTTCTATTTCCTGGGTTACTCTCCCAAAACTGTCATGATCAAGGAAATAATAGACACTGTTCAAAATGTAAGAAGAGAACAAAAACTATCTCAGGATACATTTTGTATATCCGATGCAGCTTTATAGTCATTTAAGATATATATATATATATATATGTGTGTGTATATATATATGTGTGTGTGTATATATGTACACATGCACATATATAACTATATATAGAAACATAAAATATATTATGGGATTATGATACATCAATCTATGTATATGTATATTGGTGTATATTGTATATATATGCATATGTATATATCCACTTTATCAGTTATTTTAAAGAGCTTGTTATATGAAGAAAACAGAATTAACTTACTAACTGGTTGGTACCCTCTATGGGACCGAACCCGGAAAGCATCTTTAGTTCCAAAATGGCCATATTGGAAGAAGTCCGACCTCCCACATAACTGAGGACAGAAAAGGCACATCCGTATGAGTCAATTATTTTCCCTCTCAGCACACAATGTCCCAAACACACACACACACACACACACCACACACCACACACCACACACACATATGCAACACACACACACACAGCAACTCGGCCTCTATGATCCCAGTGCTCCGTGAAACCTCAGCTTTCCTTACCTGGTGTGAATAGTGAGAGTCAAGGCTCGAGGTGAAATAGATGGCTCACACCTAGCTTTTTGCATCTCCACACTAAGACTAAAGGTCTCCATATTTCGAGGAGGGAGAATATTGTATCTCAGTACTGCCTATTAGGAAGAAATAGATAATCAAATCACAGTTGGGAAGAACTTTAAAGATTGCAGTTTAAATTACTTTCCTTACAATAAGATGGAGAGAGCATTCTCCTGGAGGCAAAGATGTCCTCAGATTCTCCTTCCCAACATACATTGCTTCTCATGTGTCTCGGCTTACCTGTACATAGACACAGCCCTGGCCTGAGGCCTTCAAGGTATATACTCCAGGGATATTGGGCAGAGTCTTCTGCTGAAATATCAACCGGTTGATGGCTTGAACGATGAAAGAATGCTGAAAATTCTCAGCGGATTTTATGACCAGTTTGACTTCCTCAGATGGCATGTAGGCAATGGTGGCATATTTTGCCAGAGCCTGGAGAGCAACTACGGTGTCCTGAGGAAAACAGTCAAGCGTGTGCTTACCATATTGTGAGTCACTGGATTTAAACTCAACCCTATAGAGAATGTCAAATATAACCTGCACATCTGGTTGTTGTTAGTTACCTTGGACAATGCCTCTTTTAAATATCTAAGAACCACATTCACCAATGCTAAGGAAGCTGATATAGAAATCGTACTACTTTGCCTGTGTAAAAAATTGCCATCAAGTTCTTAGTGAACAATTATGAATCACTACGTTCATCTCATACATTCAGCAACCATACCTCAATTCTGAGAAGGCTATTGTTAGCACCTCATGGGTAACTGTTCAGTATATATTTTGTAATTTCCTACCTAATTGGAGGAGGAAACAGTAGTGATACGATAATCTAGAAAGTACATGTTTTTAAAAGTTGCTTAACATTCTATGGCACAGTTACAGCAGGTATCAGGGGAGCCATAGACAAGTCTCCCCTGCAGGCTCAGGCTTCTTGGCCATTATGCCATGTGACAATCTTTTTCTGGGAGTAACACGGAGGAAGTCTATCTAGGAGAGCATTGCATAATGGAGCTTGAAACTTTCCATTTTGACAACAGAATCTATATAAATCACAAATGTGAGTGGGGGGAGGAAGGATAAAGTATTCAGAAAAATTATCCCATCTTACTCTGTGTTGTGTGAATTTCTATGTGTTCCATATCTACTACAGAATAAAAGACCCCCACTTCTTCCTATCCCAAATGAAAAAGAACAACTGTATTTAGATATCGCACTGTTATATAATGATCTGAAGACAGGTCAACCACCTGGCCAAGTTGTGTATGAATTCTTCCTAGGTAACTTTTTGTCTACCCTCTGTGAACTAGAGTTAATAAAGTCTTTTTTGTTTGGGCATGTGGAAACAATTCAAGGAATGGGATCTCACCATCAGCAGAAAAACCAAAGTGCCCTTTTCTGCTATAAGAAGATGAGACTCCTTGTAATAGCCAAGGGATTTATTGAAAAACAATTCTGACACCATCTGTCACTGAGTTCTAAACACTTCATCCACTGCTTTCTAAATTTTTATTTTATAGTTGTTTGGGGCTCAGTAAGAAGAAAGAAGTCTTTTCTGACCTTTGGTCATGAATTTCCATGAAATAAGGAGATATAATAGCATATAATTCAAAAAAATTATTATTAAGTCATTACCATATGCAAGTTCAATGCTCTTAACCAGATACTCCAGCTATTAAAATCTGTTCATTCTTTTAGGTCTAATTTACATGTTATAGCCTCAATGAGAGTGACCCTAATTTCAGCATGTGTGAATATAATCTCTATAAGGACAATAAATATTTTTTCTTGTTTACTTATGAATCCTTAATGATTTGGACATGGTATTTAATAACATTTGCAGAACAAATGAATTAAAGACTATTCTCTTTATGGTCCCCTAAGATAATTTTTATAACATTATCTGAATTTATCAAAAATTCTATCCCATTTTTCTCACTGCCATCTCACTAATCTAGCTTTTCCTAACTCCTAACCTAGAAAATGAAATAGTCTCCTGATCTTCTCAAATCCTTTCTCTCTCCCCTCTAAATTCTCCCACACAACAAATGATAGATTAATCTATCTTTAAAAAGGTTTAAAAAAAAACCCCAAAACTAATAGCTCCTCAGAATTAGGCACAAACTTGAGTCTGATATGAAAGGCCCTTCATAAAAATAAACTATTGAAACTTTGAAACTTAAGTTCCAATATGTATCAGCCTATCAGTTCCCAACAGTCATTCTCTACTTCTGCAAATGGGTATATATTCTTCTCACACCATTTCTACTCCCTTCTAATAGCTGCCTACCAAAATTGCAACTTTGTGAAGACTTTTCTAATCCCTCCAGTTGCTGTGATCTCTTGCTCCCTTTTGAAATTCAAATTTTTTACTTTTATAACTTTCTTATGACATACAACAAGAACTTGCCTTGTAATATGTAGTACTTTTCCTAACTTTTCTTTTAGGTTGCAAACTTTTTAGAATGGAGACTATATCTTACCAGTTTTCCAATACCTGCAATAGTAAAAGAAGGTATGCCCCTCAAATCTTGCTTTTATCCTTCAGATGCTACAACTGACATTCTAACATGTAAATATATAAACTGAGCTATAATTTTATATGTTCTCTTCACATGTAAAACAGGAATCTTATGATGTTTCATAATCTACAAAGAAAGAGACTCAATACATGTGCTCACATGACCCAATTTTATAAATTCTCCTAATTATTTTTCGCATGCCTTCTTCCTCTCTATAGAATTACAAATCTCAGCCCTAGAGGACAAAGGACAATAGTTTTTCCTCTATCTCCTCAAAGGTGCTAAATCTACCTGGCAAGTGGCAACAGGAGAGCAGGCAATTTACCTGAGTGGAAGAGAAGCCCCCATATGCATTGCGTTGCTTTGTCAACCACACCACAATGCCAGTGGCCTTGGCAATCTCCTTTTGAGTCAGGTTGGGTTTATTAAGCCAAGCCAACAA
>RJWH01006575.1:33647-52750 GCA_004363575.1 Solenodon paradoxus
ATTGGGTCCTAAAATAGAAGGTGAAAAAATGAATTTTAAGTCATTGCTTGTAAAATGGGAAGCGGTAGGGAAATCATCATATCCTCGTTTAGTTTAAAAGAGTGAATAGGAAGTAAACAAGGTGAATTTCTCTAGAGGCAGGCTTGACAGAGAGGAGCTAGACAGACTCACGTCTACAGTCTTTCCCATCTCCAGCAAGGCAGCCGTGATGTATGCTGTCAAGGAGAACTCATCATCAACACCACCCTAGAGGGAAGCAGGGAGACAGTAAGTCAGGGCAGCAGCCAGCACACATAAGAATTCTGTCTAAATAGTGAAACAACAATACATCATTGCCTCTAAAGGGATGAATTATTAAAAAAAAAAAAAAAAGCACTCCTTTCCACAGTGAACTACAGCTCCAAGCTTCTAGATACCATTAACTGTACAGCCTTAAGTGGTAACCTGCAAGACACAGCATGAGGGGTGCACCCTGCTGGTATGCTGACCACATACAGCCCAGGCACCCAGGTTTGAGACCCGGGCCAGGGGGAAAAAAACCAAAATGAACAATTAAATAGAGATGTTTCTTCCTCTTCTCCTTTCCTTAATTAAATGCTTGCCTTCCTGCCTTCCTTCCTTCCTTCCTTCCTTCCTTCCATCCTTCCTCTCTTTAAACAAAATAAAGCAACATGAGGTCTTCAGTTTTAAGTGGTTACTTAGGAAACTCAAAAGAAGGATTTGTAAGGATGAGGGGTATTTTTAAAAGGTGGGTGTGGCAGAAAGAAATGAGATAATAACTTACCCTCATATTCTTATTGAATCTGTTGTCTCCTCAAATGGACCACCCCTCAAGTAGTATAAAGCCTAAGCTTCTTGGGGGAGATTAGGTGACTCCTTCCCTGTTTTAATGCCTTTCCAGAAAGTTATCAGCAAGTTTTAAAACCTATGTCAACTAAATTATTCACTTCATTCTACAGATAAGAAAGCAAAGACTTTAAAAGGTTAAATAGGTAGATCAAGATTACATAGTAAGATGCTGCAGGACTGGGATTGGAACCAAGAGAGTTTAACTCAGAAGCTGCCTGTTCCAAAACACTGAGCTTGACCATTCATGTGGTGGGTTTCTATTCAAGCCTTGACTTGTACTACTTTTAGGCATTTTTCATAATAGAAGAAAGAGATGTGGGGGGCATTGATAAGATTCTGCATGAGGAATACTGATGAATCCTACAGAGAAATTTTTTCCCCCCAAACTCAGAATTTTTAACCTAGGCTCTGGAATAGCAATGCAAATGACCTCTTTAGGAAAGTTTGTACAGTCTTTCTTTGGCTGACTATGTTCGAACTGAACAAGTTATCCTGCAACAACAAGACCTGGCCCTGTGTCTGGGAAGGGTGCAGGCAGTCAGTGAATATGATGGTGGGGAGCTGGAGCTCAGCCATTCACTGTGTTCAAATACAGTGTTACTACTTATTAGAATTCTCCTTAGAGATTAGATTTACTTCATCTCTACACATCCTTTCTTCATCTGTAAATAGGATTAATAATAGTATATTGTTGATGGCCCAATGGTTTAGTCCACCGAGCATAGTCCACATACACCCAAGGTTCTGGGTTCAAGACCTAGGGCTGGTGGAAACAACCAAGATGAACGACTAAATAAAATAAATAAAATCCTTTGTGTTGTTGCCTGCTTGTCTACCTGCCTTCATTCTTGCCTGCACCTTTCCTTAAAAACACACAAAAAAAGGTATACTAGTACCTAACTCATTGATTTGTTGAAAACATTAAATAATATCAAATGAAACAGTACCTGGCAGGTAGTAAACCCTTAGAAAGGACACTGGACTGCCTGTTAGTCCCCACCAGAACAAATGGTTTAATTTAGATTTAGAGAGATAATAAAAGTCTCAGAGGTTTTCTAGTCCTGTGGTTTTTCAACTTTAGCAAGTATCAGAATCAATGGGCAGGCTTGCTAAAATGCAAAAGATAGTCCGCACTCCCAAAGTTTCTCAGAGGAGTCCTGGGGCAGGAGATGCAGTATGCATTTCAAACAAGTTCTCAGGTGATACTTACACTGCTGACCTGGGGACCACACTTTGAGAACCATGTTCTAGTACATATGTTTCATTTTATAGATATGGAAACTCAGGCTCAAACTGGTTTGTATATTGACAAGGTCGTACAGAGCCAGGGCTGAGACCTACAGAACACTGACACCCAGGCCAGTGCCCTTCAACACTGCTGTCAGAGTGACGAGTTCCTCCCACACAGAGTGGCAGCTCCAGAGAAAGCCATACCTTCATACTTGTGTGAAAAAGCTTTCCCACGTTGGCATAGCAGCCACTGGGGAGCTGGTTTCCCATCATCCACTTGAGAGCATCCTGGATGTTCTTGTCATCGATGAAGATTGATTTCTGAGCTTGACCAAAGCATTTGGTGACAAAGGCTGTAAGCCTATATGGGCAAAGAGGGAAATGTATGAAGGTAAATTTCCAGGTGAGGGCACAAAAGTTATCACATTTATGTTGGTGTGTGGTTCCAGAAAGGAAATTAAGGAGATATAATGCCATAGGAGGCCTGGGAAAGGGGAACATTAATAGACACTAATGGGGACAAGAAATAGGCAGGCCAAGATAAGCAAAAAGGATGAGGGGGCTTGACCATAGGAGAGGCTGAAATAGACAATATTAAAAAGAGAGAAGGATGAATGCAAGAAGGAATGGGAGGAGGGAAGAAGTAGAGGAAATATTCCTTAGGGTTCAAGAATTATGCTCTGGGGTACAGAATTCATTGGGAATTGGGAAATATTACCATGTATTTCCATCTCCATCCTGCTCCCCAAAGGCACTGTATGAACCATTGCTGTGTTTGTATAATAGCTCCTGCTGGTATCCTGGGAAGACAGATGTGGTTTTAGATGACAGTGATAACCTCACAAAAATCACCCATGACTTTGAAGGTTACAGTACTCTTCAGGGACTGGAACTTCCCTGAACTTAGATAGACCTCAAGAAGGTGTCCAAGAAGATTGAACTAACTCACCTTTCTCCAGGAAACCCACTGCCCGGGACCTGATTTCCTCAGTTAGCAGCCCTGACTTCTCCAGGTACTGCAAAACATAGATGATAGGGGCAAACAAGACCATGTTCTGCTCCCCACAGCCACTTGGCATCTGCACAAGGTTGTCTAGGTTCTGCAGGGCTGTGCCCATGATGTCTCCTGGGATCCAAAAAGAAAGAGAGAAGTAGGTGGTGGTAGAGGAAAGAAGGAACCTTTAAAAATTACTATCATTTATTTAACAAACATACATTGACTATCACTTAATGTGCACCTGCTAAGAGGCCTGGCAGACAGGAAGAGGTAAACAGTTTTTACTTCACAGAGCACATAGTTGGAGGAGCAAGTCATGTCACCAGAGCTGGTACATGATATAATGAAACTTACAATTATTGGCTCAATCTCTAAGTTCTTTCACTGCACAGAAATACATCATTCTCCAGATGACCAGAACCCTCCCAAATACACATTATCCCAGTACCCACTGGCAAATTATATCTACTGACCCCTCCATATACTTCATAAACCACTATGCCTGATATAAGTCTGGCCAAAGTGATTCCTTAAAATTTAGCCACTGAGTTCAATGCAAATTTATATATATGTACTGAAGGTCAACTTTGTTGCAGCAACTATAAGAAAAACAGAAAAGAAAAAGGCCATGGCCTGTGTCCTAAAGGGCTCACAAAATAGAGCTATTATACCATATGATGAGTGCTCGTGCAGAGGTATGACTCAAATACAGTCAAACAGAGAAAATTTAACCTGAAAGGAATCTTGCTGGGGGTGGGGGGTGGGGAGGGAGGAGTAAAGAAAGAACCTAACATGTAGAGGGCTCCCATCATGAGCTAACTATTGTACTGGAACTTTATATTATATTTAATCTTAACGCCAACCCTAAGAAGTAAGCTATTATCACTGTCTTGCAGAAGGGGAAAGAAGGATGGGAAGAGTTCCCAAACAAGGTCACATGGCTAATAAATGACAGAAGTAGGATCCTAACTCAGTTTGATATGATTTTCAAACTCTTGCTTTTCTACTCGCTTGTCCAAAGAAGTGAAGTGTCCTGCCTGTGTAAAAATATGTTTGTATTATTCCTAAGCTACACTCAAATAGATGCATTCCTCAGTTTTTTATATAGTTGATGCCAATATTTTGTTTCCCTTCCCGAGACCTGACATATATCAACCTGACATATTAACTTCCTCCCGCCCAGACTCCTTTCTGTTTTTAGAGTGTATGTCTGGTTCCATCTGTACATTCACCTGCAGGCTCTTCTTCCTTCATCACTTATACTCTAGCTCACCTTCCTTCAGGTAGGTCCTATGCCCCACTCACTTTACATCTTGGCAGCTTCCACCTCTATTTTTCCTTTTGAACCAAGAATCTCCAGCTGCTTACCCAGAACAGTAACATAAGCCTTTGTTGAATCAGGAACAACATTTGCAGGGAGCTCCAGAGAGATGGATTCTGAAGCCACTTTTTCTGTGAGAGGCAAAGAAAAGGTAAAACAACTGAAGACAGACATCTTAGGAGTTCTCAAACTTAAAGCAGAGAAAGAAAAAAAATATTATCCAAGGTTTTCTGTGCTTTCAGTGGCATGAAGGCAGATTTTTTAAAAACTTATTCATAGTGATCTTTGCTTAAAATAAATTCCAATGAGAACTCTAATTGAATTGGACACTTTATCTTCTCCATCCTGCCTGTCAATCAATTGACCTCATTAGGGATGGCATGCTAACTCTCCTTTCTCTGCTTGTCCTGTGTATTCTTCCTTTTGTTTTAGAAAAACCCCTGTTGCCTAAAGAAATTTTTACCACCAACCCCACTTTGATTTTACCCACCTTTTGGGCACAGCAGTGAGCTGTGTGTCTTCTCTACAAGGACTCCTTCAGGCTACAGGAAGAGAGACAAGGAAGGGAGAAAACAATGAAGATAAATGTCAAGGCAGATGGCATAGAAGGAAATGAAAGGGGGAGAAAAGATGGAGAGAAGAAGGCTTCTCTATTTCTCCTTTCCAACGCCCATGCTTCTCTATGAGCTGGAGAGAACACAGCTTATTTGAAGCTCAGAAGAATTCTATTTCAAGCCAGGGATGGGCCTCTGGTAAAATTCATTCTGGGCAAGGATGAGAACAAAAGATAAGTAGGAACTTCTAAGAAGAAGGATTAAAAATGAGGTGTATAATGTAGTCAAAAAACAACAACAACCAACAGCCAGGCATATGCTGGTAGAGAAGCAGTTAGATCAATCACCTCTGAAGGAGCAAGGCCACATACCACTGGGTTGGGGGGTGAACAATCAACGTAAAAATTAAAATGTAAATGCAAATAAAATGTTTCCTCTTGCCTGCCTGCCTACCTACCTTCATTCCTACTGGCATCTTACCTTAAAACAAAACAAAACAAAACAGTGTGCACCCTGGTAGAGTAGCAGTTAAGTTAATTGCCTCTGAAGGATGCCAGCCATATACCCCTGGGTTCAAGACTGGGTCCAGGGAGAAACGATCAGTGTGAATAACTAAATGGAAATAAAATAAAAATTCTTCTTCCTCTTCTCTTTTCCTGCCTGCCTACCTACGTGTCTTCATTCCTGCCAACACTTTTCCTGTAAAAAAAAAAAAGGAGCTAATGATGATGTTAAGGAGTCTATTAGGCACTTTCATAGACCACCTTTATGTGTTATAAGTTAAGGACAAAAAGAGACCAGGGAACGAGAAAGGTAAACTATAAGAGACTAACTGGTATGGTTAGATACACATTGAACTCTCTGGGTTGGTTGCTGTCTCTAGCTCAGAAGTTAGATCTGCAGAAAACTCACCTTGACTAGAACTGGTTTGATGAGTATGTCGCTCCGTCCCTTTTCTGGAACAAATGGCTTCTTGCTCCCACAGAGTTCACTGCTGTCTAGAATCTGAGTACTAATAGTAAAGTTTACATGACCTGAGGAGAAAGGAGAAAGGAAGACATTTGCCCTATTGCCATAGGTAATAATCAGCTTTTTCTCCTCTAGATCGGTGCTTCTTAATAGCATTTAAATGATCTATGGATCTTGTTGCATTATAAACTCTGATTCGGTCGATCTGGGACAGGGGCTATGTTCTACATTTCTAATAAGCTTACAGTTCCAATGATGCTTCTGTGTGGTAGCAACCTCAATGGGGACCCCAGTGATCCCTGAATCCTGATAGTTACACTACTATGTAATCCCTTCTCTTTGACTGTCGGCTGGATTTAGTGACTTCCCCCTACTGAAAAGCACAAGGCAGAAGTAATGGGATGTCATTTCTGAGATTAGGTTGTAAAAAGACTGCAGCACCTGTCTTTGATACACTCTCTCTTGAACCACTTGCTCTGGAAGCCAACTGTCATGTCATGAGATAGCCCAGTAGAGAGATTCATGTGATGAGAAACTGAGCAAGGTCACTAGCCAACAGCTAACACTGAGAATTGCAGGGTTCAGTCGAACAGCCTGTGAGGTACTTTGGAATGAGCTTGGAAGTGGATCCTCTCCTAGACAAGTCTTCAGATGAGAATACAGCCATGGCTGACAACTTGACTGCAATTTAATGAACGACTAAGTCATACCAGTTAATGACCCATGGAAACTACATGATAATATATGTTCCTTCTTTTAAGTTGCTAAGTTTTAAAGTAATTTGTTAAGCAGCAGTATATAACCAAAACATCTGAAGTCCGTACTTGGAGTTGCAAGGATTTAATCCATAAGTAAATGATATCTCAGATGGTTAGTATGATGATTAAATGAGTTCATACATGTACAGCAGTTAGAATATCACCTGGCCAATAAGAAGTGCTTGATTAGTAACATGACCGTATATCCCATATCCTGCATAAATAACAAAAGTTCCCCCTTTCGCACTCAAAATAGTCCAGTATGGATAATTCTTTTGGTTATCTGTCAAAGACTATCTGCTTACATATTTATAAGATAGCCTTAGGAGGGAGAAAAACAGAGGCAAATAAAAAGAAAAAAAAGGAAACAAAGCAAATCAATAGAGGAAAGGAGAGTTCTCAGCCTCTAGCTTTCACTCTATGCTTTCCTTGCCCATCTACCACTTCCTTCTCTTACCCAGTTTGATGGCTGTGATAGTCCAATGATAGGCTTTTGCTTCATCAGCACAGAGACAGTTGGAGGCCTGAGAAACTTCCCCCGATTCCACCTGGTACTCATCTGATTTAGCCAGGTTAGTTTGAACCTGAAGAGGATGTTTAAGAGATGAAGGGCATGAGTAAGAGACAGCACACCGAGGTTTAGGAAAATGTAGGGGTTGATATCCCATCTCCCCCACCCCCAACATCAACACTAATATCTCATCTTTTTCCCAGGGAAAATCAGTATGCTTCCAATTCAGAGACAGACTTCCGATGGTGGGTGGGTTTCCTACATCCATCCCCAGCTCTTACCCTGATGCAGTGCTTTAGATAATTAAAGATGGTGGCAGTAAGACGAAACGATTCCCCACGAACGACTGAGTAGGGGAGAGTCAGATCAACAAAGAATGGCTTAAATGCAGTTAGTCCAACAGTAGGTGAAAGACCAAAGCCACTGGACTGGGAGATGCAAAAAGTCATAGCCTTCCACTCGGTGATGGTATCAGGAACTGTGATGTGGACAGCCTCCTTCCCCGAGTTACTGTAGGAACACAAGAACCCAAGTCAGCCGAACAACAGAGAAGAGCATTTTTGGGAATTAAATTACAAATTCAATTGTGGAAATGACATTTTTGTTGTGTGGTAAGGAAAAGGCAACTGAGCTGGAGAAATGTGTGAATCTGAGAGTATGAATCTTCAGGTAACTGAAGATGTATAAATATGGAAGAAGGGGATCACTGTGTATGTAGGAGTGGGGAGTATATGTGGGTAAGGACAGAAAGAGAGGTGAGTACTTTCTGAATCTGTGAGGATACTGTATTTTGGCATGTCAAAATAAGCAGGGAACAAGTAGACAAGAACTAAACCCATACCAATACATGCTTTTAAGTTTGTGTGGACCTGGGGTGATATTGCATCTCTGTACCATGTAAATGTGAGGTTGTGTGAATTTGTTTTGAGTGAATAATTATTTAAGAATTCTGGGAAAGAAACAATCTCCCATGTCCCCACTAAACTTCCTTGGTTTGAAATGAGAGTCACTAGAAATGATCTAACTCTGAGTTCCCTGCAGGTCCTTCACTGTAGAATCTTACTTTAAGGCATCACTCACCCAATAGGAAACAGCTCCCAGAGCCAAGTCTCAGGAAAGTATTGGCGGACCTGAGAATTTTCTGACACATGTGATGATGATGATGATTCAAAAGCCACTGGCCGATGATTGCTATCACTTACTAAGGAGAATAAGAATAATGGATTTGGGGAAACTGAAGACTTCTGTTGTGAGATAAATTGAAGCAGATGAACTAATAATAAGAGTTTGGAGGAAACGGAGAACACTCAGTCAGACAAGCAAGAAAGACCAGTGAGGAAATGACAAGGTCATCAGGAGTAAGAGACAGACAAAGTGGTTTGGGGAGGGAATGAACAAATAAGGGCTTCAGGCTTCAAAAGTGAAAGAGAGACAGAGAGAGAGAGCCTTGGGAAATCACTTGCATCTATAACCCACAACCCAGTATCATTCTAAGGAGAGAATCTCAATGTAGGAAGAGGAGACAGAGATTTTGTAGTCCCAGTGGAATATCCCAATGGATCCACAAGTCAGAGAGGTAACTTACTTCCTCCACCCGTTGCAGAGTATTTTGGAGACCGGTGACTACAGTCTACAGGCTTCTTGATCTTGGCATTGGAGAGTATTTTCAGGCCCATGTCCTGATAGGCACCAAAGAGACAAGAGAATGAAAAGTTAAAATGGTCCCCTCCCTTACTATAAGGACTCCTACCTAGGAGTTACTGCCTAGGAGTTCAACCCTCAAAGGGTTGACCCCCAAACATTCTTTTCTTATTAATTGTGGGATTAGTGGCTTTTACCCAGGAATCAGTCACCAAGATTGGTTCACATCCATTTCTGCTGATATGAAAGGCTTTCAATCCAACTTACATGTTAATGCGTCTTTTAAATATTAGTCAGTGTGTCCTTGTTATTTGATTTAGATTGAACTTCCACTCATAGTAGGGACCCTATCAGTTCAATTAATTCAACAAAAATACATTGAGCATCATGAAGGATAGAAGATTAGAATACAAAAATGGTTCCTGACCTCAGAGACCTCCTCGTTAGACATGGGCCACAGTATCCCACACTTATACCAATAAAATAGGTGTAGTATTATTTATAATAATGAAGGATAGACTATGGTCTACCTTTCCTTCTTTTCCTTCTGGACTGATCCCATTAAAAGCAATGCTTAGAAACTGCAGAGAAAGGTTGACAGGCTGTACAGACTCCTACAGTGACACTCTTCCAATTAAGTTGGGCAATCTGCTCAAGCATAAGAACCAGGAGAGGCTTCCTTGCATATCAGGAGTTTCTTTCAAGATTTTTGCCCTGACAGTGACCACAAGTCTCTCAGCTTCTAGAGATAAGGACTTTTCCTTTCCCACCTGCCATCACTGCTGTTTCTGTAAGAAGAAAATAGGTAAATCATTTACCCTAAAAAAACTGAAAAGGTCTTTGCCTTCAGAGAACCAAGGCCTCCATATCATAGAACGCTTGCTCCAACGTTCTTCAGGCACTGGATCAACGAGGGATTGTGCAGTGTCCCATGGGACAGTCATGGGACACTCATCGTATTCAGCCACCTGATAAGGGTAGTAGCCATACCAGAATGGGAACATCCCATAGACCTGTGATAAGGGGAGAAAAACAAGGAAACTATTGGCATCATGAAATCAGTTGAGTAACTTCTCTCAGATTCTGGTGCCACAGTTCACTGCTTTGAATGACTTTTCTTCATTACTCCAGAATTCTACCTATTTTATTTGATCACAACCCTTACCTTCCTTTTACATTTTTTTAAAAAAATAAAGGAAAGTAGAGGAGGCAGGAGTATTTGAAGGGAGGAAGTGGAAGAGGAAGCACTTTCATTTGTTTATTTTTAAGGAAAGGTACAGGCAGGATTGAAGGCAAGTAGGCAGGCAGGTGGGAAGACAGAGGAGGAAGAAGCACTTTTATTTTTATTTGATTGAGTTGTTCATCTTGGTTGTTTCCCCCAACCCTAGGTCTTGAACCAGGGACCTTGGGGTGTATGTGGGCAATGCTGCAGTAGACTAAACCACTAGGCCATAAGAATACACCTATTTATTTATTTTGGTTGTTCAAGTCTTTGGGTTTTTTACACGGTCTATGCCTTAGCTCCTGTTGTAGGACCTCAGCCACCAGGGTGTGCCACTTTTAGAATTTTAACCTCCAGTTCACCCTTAGCTCCTATCTCACCAGCTTTCCTTAGCTTTATGTCCATATTAACCATGCCCTTCTCATACCATTATTTCTGCCTTCATTTCCACACCAGCTTTTCTACCACCTTATTTCCCTAAGATTTTCTTATCACTCTGAAATTCATCTCTCATTCCAACAGTCACAGTGTCTTCCCTGTCACCCGCCTTGACTCTCCCCACTAGCAGACTACTCACAGAGCTGTTGCTTAGCTCTCTCTCTGGACGGAGGAGTAAAACGCTCTCATCCACAGCCCGGACTGCACACAGAGACTGGGGAGTTGCCTGCAGCTGTAGTTCTACATCTGCTCCTGGAAGCTGCTGGGAAGGTGAGAAGCCAAGGGAAACCTGGAGAAGGGAAATCAGGTCAGCTTGGAAAGGAGGAGAAACAATGTAATTTGAATCATTACCAATATCTCCAACTATGGCATCCAGCCCACCTCTTCCTCTAACACTAAGTTTCCTTATAAACTCTAGCTCCTTAGAAACAGTGTCTGAAGACAGAGTTAGGGAAAGTTAGAGGAAGGAAGGAAGGAAGGAAGGAAGGAAGGAAGAGAGGGAGGGAGGGAGGGAAGGAGAGAGGGAGGGAGGGAGGAAAGGAAGGAGGGAGGGAGGGAGGAAGGAAGCGAGGAAGGGAGGGAGGACAGAAACAAGAAAACATAGGACAGTTATATAGACTGTGATTTCTCAGCACAACTTTAAAAAAAGGAGCAGATAAGTAATAGATGCCAACAAAGTATACGAAAGATATAACATTCAACTTCGATATTATCTTATTTGCCTGGCCCCCCTGTCTTACCTACAACCCAACATAACAAAATATCTCTCAATGCCCAGAACTTTTCTTTACCCTCCTCAACTGCCATGTTACCTGATTGTCAAAGCACATCTCTACTGTGAACTGGACTTTGTCAGCTATTACACCTCCACTGGGAAAAATGGCATAGATCAACAGGGAAGGGTCAGGAGCTACTCTGGAAGTGAAGGTCAGTGAGAGAGAGAAGGAGCCTTTCAGTCCTGCAGGAGAGAAGGGGATATTCAAAGATGAGAGCGCACACTCAGCTCCAGGGACTTCCAGCCACACATCAGCACATCTCTTTTGGCCAGCGCAGCCTGGCCAAGTCACTTCTCATTTTCCTGTTCCTCTATGATTATTAGTAGTGTTCTGTTCTCACTGCTTCTGTGCATAAGAGCTACTTACTGGAAAATTTAACTACTGCTTTCCTCTTCTAAGAGAAGCACACTTACCCTTCTGCTTAGAGTTCAGGCGTTTCTGCCCCTCCATCTCCAAACTTCCTTTCCCCATTAACTAAGGAAAAGAAAACAGAAGTTATGGGAGTTCAGCCTTGACCCTAATTCTGGAGCATCCTTGCATCTTTACATAAAGAGAGGCTCCTTCCATAGTCCCAGAGTCTGGATCAATATTTCAGAGTATCCTTTAGCTTGTCAAATGTAAGACATGACCAGAAGCCCTGATGACTCTTCCTCAAGTCAGAGGCTTGTCTGGGAGCCATGGTGGGTCTGGGTGTGGGGGTGAATTTGAGGAAACCAAGGTCATCGCCGACTTGGGGGCCAGAGAGAATAGAAACCTTTCTTTGCAATGGATAGGTATCCACATTTTTTTGAAGACCCTCAGGTTTTATTCTATATAATCTTTGTTACATAAAGTCAGCAATACTTCAGCCTCACAAACTTTTTTATTATCACTTAACTCAAAATTCGATGGAAATGAGTGCACCTTAACCTATTTTGAGCTTTCAGACATTTGATTCTCCAGAGGAGAAATCTTTTCTAACTCTCCTACCTGTTTTCTTTGACTGTTTCTCTTTTTTTTTAAGGAAAGTTGCAGGCAGGAATGAAGGTGACTAGGCAGGCAGGCAGTAAGTGAGAAGAGGAAGAGAGGCAGAAGGATTGTATTTATTTTGTTGTTCACACTAGTTATTCCCCAACCCCCTCAAACCTGGCACTTGAACCCAAGGGGACATGGCCTTGCATGCCTTTGTTGACAACTGACCTAACCAGGGCATACCTCACTATCGCTTGAAACCAAATTCAGTAAAATGATTTCTAAGTAGGCTTTTATCTCAGACACCAGTAAATAATTCTATGGCCAGTTCCAAAGACCACCATCTAACACTCAACCGTTCCACACTGATCAGTCCTAACTCCACATTTCTTCCTCTCTACACTGAAGATAGCGCCTGTTTTATCACTGTCTTGTTACTTTTCACCTAGTCCTCTTCATTCTCTTGTGTCAGGATGACTGTTTTAATAACTTGATGAAGACAATGGACTGCTACAAGATGCTGGAATAATCCAGTGGGGAGAAAGTCTCTCAAAGACTCTGGGGGGATGATAAGGGAATAGACTCTGGGCCATCAAACCAGAGGTTTACATGAATAATTCCTCACTATCATGAAGGAGTCCAGAAAGCTGCTTATCTTTATACATTTCTTCCAGGAAACAAGGTGAGATTTTATTTTCCCAAGAGACCTGTTATCAATGCTAATTCTAATCCTAAATCATTTCTTTAAAAATATTAACCAATGAAACAGAATAAAATTTATTCTGAGTCCTATTCCCTTCTCACACTCCTTCCCACCCACCTGGGTCCCTTTCAGCTCTGAGCTGCAACATTTTTTTGTTAATTCTCATTTTAATTCCCCATGCAATTTCACTGGGTTTCTGATTAACATTTCTGTATTCCTCATTTCCTTCCATCCTTTGAAACCAAACTGTGTAATACAGGAGCCACTGGCCACATGTATCTACTAAGCCCTTAAGATGTAGCTAGTGTAAATGCCTTTTAGTATAAAATATATATTTTGAGTTTTAAAGATTTGACACTCAGCTGAAACAAAGAACGTAAAATATCTGTTAATATTTTTTTTCTATCTAACCCTGGTCTCAAATTCAGGATATGGCTTTCCTAGCCTGTATGTTATCTGCCAGAGGTACTGGGAGCAGGGGGACTCTTAATAATTGTTCTATTGACTTCATATTGAAATGATCATATGTCAGAGATGTTGATTTGAAAAAATACATTTTTAAAGAGCGTTTTACCTGTTCTGTTAATTTTTTAAATATGGCTTCTAAGATTTTGAGATTATCTACGTGGCTTGTATTATAGATCTATCTTGAAAGTCTATTAACCCTCTCTGACTCCCACCAGTCATTCCCTTTCTTGCCCAACACACTTTCACCAAGCCTCATTTCCCAGCCTCACATAGTAGGAGAAGACGATTTCCTGGTCATAGTTTGCATCAGCCAGATCAATGTAATAATCCACCAGCACTTCTTGGGGCTGGCCACATTTCAAGATGCCATTTAGCCTGTGAATTCCAAGGAAGCTGCGACTTGTGTTGTAGAAGGGTTGCAGGTGCAGGTATGCATTTTGATAGTAACGAGGCACCTGTTCTGGATCATATACCAAATCTTCCATCTGAAACCTACCCTAAGAGAAGGAGAGAGAAAAGCCTTATAGCATATACATCAACTGAATTAATTCCATGGACTTGTTCTGATTTTTCAATAGATTTCTTCAAATCTTTACTGCCTAAGAATAGCACTTAGATGTTTCACTAGAGGTCCAGTGAAGGATGTTTGAGGAATCCGTAATAGTGGTACGTGCTGCAGCATTTTGGTATGTTGGGGAGAGAAACAAGGGCTAAATTATAATTGTGAAGTAAGGGGAATTGTGGATGATGCACCTCCACAGACTGATGCCTAGAGGATAGATGAGAATAACTAAGATTTGATAGAAATTAAAAAATATATCTCAGGTATAAGAAAACTAAATATAGAGGATAATAAGATTGAAAAGCATTATTTCTAAGTAGAGTGACTGAGTGGTGCCTAGGGTAAAAAAAAAAAAAGTTAAATTTAATCATAACGCAAATAGGATGTGTTTGCTTAAATAGTGTGGTTGAATGAATGCATTAGTGGCTCCAGTTCTTCATCCTTCCTGAATCAACATCCTTCACCAAGCACTCTTACAGTGCCCTTTCAGTGAGACTGTGGGACCTCCACGTGACTTTCTGCTGGGAAGTGGATGTTAGCATATGTGAGATAAGTAGAGACTTGGAAAAGCACTTGCAAGTCTGCTTTTGCTCTTGTATTTCATCATCACCATGAGAATGAACTTGGACTAGCTTTCATGAGAGACGTGTGAGGCATCAGCCTACAGCCAGCCGATCCATGAAATAAGGACATTCACCAAGATTGGCAGAGCTGCTTATCTGACTCCAGGTGCACAGGCATGAAAAGCTTTTTGTTGTATAGTTGGAAAGTATACGATTGAATGTTGATTATTGACACAGTAGTCTTCCTTATAAGTTACCCCAAATCCAGAGTTCTCTGCCATTTTTGTGAGTAATAGAGGTGGGAGGCAGTACAACTCTGAATCATTTTTTCCTCCCAACTCTGATTTCAGATATAGAATCAGAGAGCATGGGGACAAGTTTTAAGATGAATTAGTAGAAGTAGCAATTATGATCTGAAGAGTGATTGATTTGATCAATATTAAAATAAACAGGATTTAAGAAAATATTTTTGTCAATGGAGGAGGAGGACTATGGAGTGAGGATGATGAAATGACAACAGGGGATGGGGTATAAACAACAATTGCGACGTCTCTCCCTTGCTTCTCCCCAATACTTACCTCTAGAGAAATGTCTGTTCCATTCCAATTCACAGTATCCAGTTTGAAGACAGCAAGACCGTTGCTGTCAGTAATTAGGGTCTGGTTGATGGTTCCATTTACACCATAAATTACCAGAAACACTGAATGATTCTTGAGAAGGGTGTCATCGTGCCCCCTAACTCTAACCTGAGGGATGAAAGTCATGAGGATATTAGAATTAGGTTTGAATAGATTCACGTATGAGGTAAAATAAAGTGATAACAAAAGCTCTTGGATACATCCCCTGGAAGAGTCTAGAAAAAGGTAAATGTGATCCAAAAGTTGGAAACTTATAGCTCTGAGGAACTGAGACACAAACAGAAGTAAATTAACCTGGAGCAGAAGTAGATGTACCAAGCATCAGTGAAGATTTGAGGCCCTTTATTTCACAGGTCCCTTCCAAGATTCTGTGCATTGTTTTGCTTTTATTTTCTTAAATGCCTTTCCACTACTAAATTCTATAATCCTTAGACTCTATGAAAATCTGGATCGACTCTTCATCTACAGAAAAATGACTAAGGAATAAATGAATCAAAGTACAAACAAAATTATTTGCTGACCAGTTGTTTGGGAAGCAAAGAAACATAACTAGGAGATGAGGGGAAGACTAAGTTGGGTATCAGGACCAGTCACTAATGAAATCTCTTTTGAAAATGCATATGGAGCTATAAACAACTCTCTGCAAAGAGAAGTTTGCTATTAGCTTAGCAAACCAGAAACCCAAACAAAAGGATTTCTCCAGAAAACTTGTAGCTCTAAAATTCAAAGATCTGGACATTATAAGATGAGCCCCTAGCATTAGGAAGGGCATTGGATCAAATGAATATTTAAGACATAGATCATGTGGGAATGAGCATAACAAGGCCATACTCTGGGTGCGATCTGCCTGGTTTTGATTACAGTTACTACGTACCAGCTATATAACCATAGGAAAATCAATTAACTTCTCTGCGTCTCAGTTTCCTCATCAGTAAAATAGGGTCCGTCCTGATAGGATTGTTGTAAAGCTTAAACATAAGTGAATCCATGTACAGTATTAAGAACAATGCTAAGTCAGCCATTATATGTCAACAAGAAGGTGACAATAGAGGATAGTTAAGCATATTTGCTTGTTTTTTATTTTTATTTACTTATTTCTTTTTAGAGGAAGGGCGAGATGGAAGAAGCATTTTTGTTTGGTTTGGTTTTTTAAAGGAAAGGCGCAGGCGGGAGTGAAGGCAGGTAGTCAGGTAGGCAGGAAGAGAGAGGAGGAAAAAACATCTTTTTTTTATTCAGTTGTTCACACTGGTTGCTTCCCTCCAGGTCTGGAATTCAAACCCAGAGCCTGCTCCTTTTGGAGGCTATTGACCTAACTGCTGCTCCACCAGGATGTGCCAGTTAAGCATTTTTTTGTCTCTACAGAAGCAAATTTTAACATACCTTTCCGGTGAAGGGGAAATTGGGGTAGTAAAAATTATTGGTCTCTTCAAAGGTCATCGATCCCATTTGTGAAGAAATGTTGATATCCTGAGTAGTATTAGTCTCTACTCCTACAGAAGGAAACCAGATGTATAATGAAACCTGATATGTTCATCTTTTCAAAAAGGTTTAACTTAAAATCCCTTATGGAGTGAAGCCACTGAAAGTATGAAGTTGAATATACTTTTGGCCAAAGATCCAAATTCCTCTCCCAAACTTTTGGGGAAATAGATAACGGATGGTACAGCGGAGTCTGGCATTTCCCTTGCACTAGGAACATAGGAACCCTTAAACACTAATGATGGTAGATCTTGATTATCTGCCTCAGTCTGTCCCTGGGGCAGCCCTTTTCCTTTCTCTTTTCTTAATGAGTAAGAGAATATCCCACTTACCTGTCTCATCCTCCACCACAGTGGCTACAATATTGATGGTGTGGCTATAAGTATAACCAGTGAGATTGAAGGTGGACATGTCCACAGAATCTGAGAAGCATCCTGCTTTGTCAGTCTAGTGAGGCAATCACACAGAGAGGATGAATGAGTTCATTTCTACTTCATTTCACAATGCACTGTAGTAGGAAATCACTTCTCATTTCCATACTTTATCTTCTCCATCTTTGAGACAGAAAAACTTTCCTACAACGTGGAGCGTACTCCCACACATACACAACCACGAAATGACTCTGCAGTGCCAAGCTATGAGAATGGGAAAAGAACCAACTCCAGAAGAGCAAAATTGTATCTCCCAAGGGTTCAGATTCATATCTTCATTCCATGGCAGATTTTCCAGACTTTATTCAGGATAAAGAACAACACTTGATTCTTTGGAACTGGGATAATAATCCTGTGAAATGCTTTCTACTTTGGACTTTTCACCATTTTATTCTGTTGGCACCTACTGACTCTTTAGGACATGTAACTAGGCTTCCTTTTCTGTATACCATTTACTCACCTGTCCAGAGAGGTTTCTACATATGTCAGGTAGCTGTTTTTGTTCTCCCTCTGGATTCCAGTAAGTATACGCCTTCTGACATACCAATACCCGCACTGCCCCTAGCATGGGCTTTCCATAGGTGTACCTATCCCAGAAAAGCATGAAGAGTCAGAGCTGTGAAATTCTACTTGATGTCCAACACTCCTTTCCTGCAACACTGTTTTCCTTCATCCCACACCGCAAGCTCTCAAAGTACACTGACAACCCTACCTTCACGTCCCTTCTTTCCTCAAAGACTTAGAATTTTGCCTTTACCTAGTAAGTACCATACAAAGGACAGAAACAGTGTCTTTCTTTTTTCTTACCCCTACTTCTCCATAGGATTCAATACGTCATTCTGCACAAAACAGACACTAAATCTCTAGTGCCGAGTGAGTGAGCAGTAGAAAGTCAGAGCAGACACACTATTAGAATGTGTTCTTGAAAGAGTCACTACTCGATGTTGCATGAAGTAGCCCAAGTTTTAACCACTTTCTCCATAATCCCTCTCAAAAGAGTCCCTCATCACTTCTCTCACTATAACTTTTAACTCCACCACCTCCAGAGCTTTCATCTTACCTACAACAAATTTTCACTAAGAAAGATTCCTCTGCTGTTGACAACCGCTTGGGTTCCACCACCTCTGCCTTAAACTTGGGCAACGCTGTAGAGAGTATGAAGAAAAAATGAAAAGTAATAGGAAGAGGACTGGGTAGAGAACAGAGGGGCATAAAAAGAGTGACAATTAAATCAATAGTGTGATTAAATTATTAAATATGTGAGTAATTAAATTAATGGGCATTGCGAAAGTAGATGACTCCTGAATGTATTAACTGATTTAGCACCAATTTAAAAATGAATAAACAATCCCTCTCTACAGTAGCTCTTACGCCACCTTTGCTGATTTTGAGACAGAATGATTTGCAGCATTGTGACCTGTTAATTTCCCCACTTACCATATTCTTCTACACTGAAGGTGCCAAAGGTCTTGCCCTCGGCCACCACCACGGTATAGGTGCCTAGTGCTGCCTCTGGTGCCAGCTGGAAGGAGAGGTCTACGATGCCTTGTTCGGGCACCACTTCCAGCCACTGTGCAATTCTGTTGCTGTTTGGATCCTATGTCCAGTAAAAAGAAGCTGCGTGGTGTGCCTGCCCATTTGATTCTCACTCTGCACTACAAAATGCAGGTGAAATCCCACCCTCGTTCATGCCCGCTGTGGTCTGTATCAGGAAGAACAGATCCCTGTGTTGTTTCTAATGTTCTTCGTTATATTGTGAGATAACCTTTCCTATGGGTTCAGCCCCCATATAGGAAGAAAAGGATCCTTGTGGATTTAAGTGATGAGACTGAGTCCTCTAAAGTGTTATCACCAGTTTCAGAAAGTGAACTCTAGGATGTTATTTATACAGTGCTTAGTCTTGATCCCTGTTAAGGACAACACTGAGGGGATTGACTGTAAGATAGTGGGAAGATAGGTAATTTAGCAGAAAAATGGAGGAGATGCTGTGGGGAATTCACCTTTCGAATCCCTTCCCTTCTTAAGATTTCACATAGGCAATC
>RJWH01006576.1:7250-52850 GCA_004363575.1 Solenodon paradoxus
GTAGGGGAAGGATAGAGAAAGGACACCTCCAGCCAGAAGAAAACTTCACCAGAGTACTAAGCCTCGGGCTCGGACTGGCCAGAGCAGAGGGAGTTCTGGGTCCAGGAACAGTTTGAAGGTCATTTCTTTCCTGGGTCTGCCCTTGAATGACTGAATCTCACTGAGTCCTCTACCTGGTGAAGGAGTTTGATGGCAACGGCCTAAGAATATATAAAAACTCTTCTTGGGGGAAAACGCCTTTCTAGATGAGATTCCACATTCTAGGGCTGGGGTGGGATAAGTGAATGGGTAAAGACTGCCTGGCAAATAGCAGATACTGGGTGCTTGAGAACCAGAGATAGGTGATCCCACTCCTTCCAACCTGGCCCTTCCTCCTTGAGCCTCTCCTCTCCCCCAGCCCTGGCCAGTCTGTGCCATGGGGTCCGAGGCCCACAGAGAAGGTAGCTAACCTTAGGCTGTGTGGTTAGTTTGTGGGAAAAGTGGATTGTGAAAGAGCTGGCAGGATTATGGCAGCATGTGTATGTGTAAAAGGGGACAAAAAGCAGGGGAGCCCGAGGGACCATGGGAAGGCCAGGGCTCGCGGGTAAGACAGTGGCAAGATGGAGAGGTGCCCTCCTCTCCTTTCCATCTCAGCCCAAAATACCGTATGGAGATGGGAGGTGAGTTGAGACTGTCTCAGACTGCCTGGCATCTCTCTCCTGGCTGGTCCTGGTCAGTGGGGTGAGGCAACGCCTTCATCAGACTATCAGCAACTGTCATTCCCTTTCTTAGAGCTTTTGATCTTGAGTCTTAACGACCCTTAGCTATAACTCTGCTGGTAGAGAGCCCCACTGCCTCCCCCTCCGCTTCCTTGTCTGAATAAAAAGAGACCATTTGAGATGACTCAGGATCGCACTCCAGTGTTGGGAGATTCTTAACACATGATATCATGCTCCACAGATGATTCTAGTTCATCTACAAGAGCCAGTGGCATTGACTTTGAACTTGGGGGCCATGGGGAGAAGGTACTTCTTTACCCATGACCCCCACATCTCCCTCTTTATATGAGGAGCCCCACCTTAAGATGCTGCATGTGGCTGTTTGTCCTGCACCCACCCCAGGGCCTGAGTCCTAGTGAGGGTGACAACCGATGTCCTCACCCAGGCCTCTGGCTTTACCTAAAGGTCTTTATTCCTGACTTTCCATCTCCAGGATAATTATAGGAGAGCTAGGTGGGCCCAGAGATGGTAGCTGACTTGGCCTTTGATCCAGAAAGGGAGGTAGTTGCCAGGAAGGAAGAATTGAAACTCATCTTTCTGTCTGTGGGCCTCTGAACTGCCTCATGGAACATGGGGTGGAGGAGAAGTGGCCTGCTGAATGGAGTCTCAGTTCTTCTGTGAGTCCTCCTGGGGGCAGGCAGTATGCCGAGGGCTAGCTCACTTCCCATCTGGCTGTAAGATGCAGGAGCAGGCAGCTTACCATTCTCCAGCCATCCCTGCCCCTCCTCCCATTTGGGCTTCAGGAGCTGAGTTGGCATTAGCTGATCATGGCAGCCGTGCTCCATGAGGACGGAGCATGCTGACCCTATTCTGTGAGTGGCAGATGAGGTGTGTGCTGCCAACATCATTCTTTAGCCAGTGAGCATCCTGGGTGTTCTGCCTTTTAAACTTCCACTCCACTGCAGGTGGGAATAGAAGCGGGTGGGGGCTGTCTGGTTGGGTCTTACCTCCTTATCTTCGGTCTCCAAACAAGTCATCTCGCCCCCTAGTGGTAACCAAGAGCAACGCAAGTGATGGCTGGGGTGCTCCAAGTCCCCAGCCATCAGAGCTGATAACAATGGTGCAAAACTTACACTGTGGGGCTATGGGACCTGCGATGCTAAGCCTTAGAACTCAGAGCGCCTTCTTCCGGAGAATCTCATGAGAAGCACAGACACTGCCCTTGGGCCTGAGGAACTCCCCTGGTTAAGCTCAAGCTGTGTGTGCCGGGTCACGGCCTATTGGGGCTTGTAGCTGGGGCTGGTACCCATCTCTTGACTCCTGAGCCTTCCGAATTGAATGTACTTAATGTTTTTATGAATCCCTCACCATTGCTACCAAAACGATGAGCAAGCAGACAGCCCCAGGGCTGCCTGAGCTTGTGTGTAGAGCTGGGATTCCCCTGAAGTGTGTCCCTTCTCCAGCCACATCACCCTCCTCCAGAAGGGAGGAGGCCGTGCAGGGGCTTCCAGTTTGTGAGCAGTGTCCCTGGCTCCAGGTGAAACACATCTGAATGAAAGTGGGATATAGGACAGAGTTACCAGCTTCTGTCGTTTGCTTCATTCATTCATTTTATTTGCAAACCCTCTTTCTCTTCCCCTTTGGGGCCTCAGTCTCTCCCACTCCTGATAAGCCAGAAGGGGACTTGGGGGACTGGTTACAGTCATTTCTGGAATTCATAACAACTGATAGGGAAGGTGTCTCCGGGCAGCACAGAGCCCTTGCCCTGCCTGAAGGTTGCACGCCTGCTCTCAGCATCTGATCTGCCTGGAATCTGGGGCTGCCCGGCATCTTTCTTCTCACCCCTGCTGAGCAGAATCTCCAGGAGTCAGAATTTCCAATCACAATCCCACAGGGAGTTCCAAGGAGAACAGAGGTGGTGGTGGCAGCTGGCATTGTTGCTTACCATGAGCTAGGCACTCGTTTTACATAGGCTATTTCAGTTAAATCTTCAGAACAGCCCTGTGAGGTGGGTGTGATAATCCTTAATTGTAGCTGAGAAAGCAGGTGCAGACAGGTCAGGTAATCTGTCATCTCCACACATGTGGGTACTGGTGGGTGCTAGGACATCTGCATCCATACTCTCCACTTTCTAATGCTTAGAGGATCTTGGCTCTACAGCCTTCATCCTTCTTATATCCTTGAGAGTCCGCCTAAGGGTCTCCAGTGCTTCTCTCCACTTGAGCCCATCCTTCCTCTGAAAACTTACCTGTGCAGTCCACGCCTAGCCATGTAGCTGGTGCCATGCTGTGTTGTATTGTTCTGATTTATATCCTGGGGCGGTCTCCCAAGCCTCCCAAAACACTATGAATGGGCCCATCTGTCTGCTGCTGGAGGAGGGGCTCAGGAAGTCACAGCTGTCTCACCTTTCCACGCAGGCTGCCCAGCTTGGACGCAGACCCTCACTCTGAGTGTGCCTTCTGCACCGAGGTCCAGCTTGTCATTTTGACCAAGAGATTTTGAGATTTCAGAGAGATCTTTACCTGATGTTTATTTGCTAATGAATCTCAAAAGAAAAAATGTACAAGTTTACTTATAGGAACGGTAGGAAATTTTATATATGCTTTCTTTGTATTATTCTAGTTCATCCATAGATAGTGTGTGCATATATATGTGTGTATATATTACATAATAAATACACACACATATATAATTGTATTAAAGGTGCATATATATTACGTTGTGAAGGCCTAAGTACTTAATATATTCTTGGATGGTTGCAACTTGTATCATAATATGTATGCACGAAGTACTGTTTTGAGTCCCCCCACCCCACCCCCTGCATTCTCAAGCCAAAATTGAAGGTTTCCAGGAGTGGCTGGGTGGCTTGGATGGAACTTTCCAGGGTTGAGTTTGGAGAATGGCTAACTAGAGCTGCCCCAAGGACACGACCCTTCTGACGTTTCGTTCTAGTGCTTTTCTGTCTGCTGTTTCCCCAAACAGCAGAGGCGGGGTGTCCCTGAGAGAGGCCCGGGGCAGCCCCTGATGCCATGCAGAACACTGGAGGGTGCCTCGTGACGGCTGTGCCCAGAAGCCACGTCATGGTCTAGTCTCTTCAGACTCTTTGACCTGAACCAGAAAGAAATACATTTTACAACACAAGATACATACATATCACTGCACCTAAATTGATACAGAAGTTTCTCAGAACTGTGTTTACTCTTACCACATGCATTACTTGCAGATACTTTCTATCCTAGTCTGTTTGGTCAAACAACAAGAAATGCTGGTTATGACCCCAAAGTGAATTGTGACTCACAGTGAGTTGGAACTGGAAGCTTGAAAAACGTTGATCTAATTCAACTCCTTATTAGACAAATGGGGTTCCTGGGGCGTGGAGGGAGGAAGTGACTTGCCCCAGGCCCCACAGTCTGGCTCTGGCTTTCTGTGCAAATGTCGCCCCTTTTGACTAACCTGGGGGAGCAGGACCACTGCTCAGGAAGATAGTCTGCTGTTGTAGGGTGGCAGAGGGGCAAAGGAGCGGGGAACATGGGTGGCCTGGCTTCCAGAAGGCCTTCTCCTGCCATGGGAGCTGTCTGCCCCATCTGTGCTCCTCAGTTCTTGGAGGGGCAGGACATAGCCCCACAAAGACTCAACCTATTTCTAGCAAAGCAAGAAGATATCTAGGGGGCTCTGAGGCCTACAGGACCCCCCATAGAGACCCTCGGCTTCCAGAAATCAATGAACTTGCCGTGGGAGGTAGGCATCCCGATCAATCGGAAACCTGGGGCAGAGGGGAGGGAGGCCCAGAGATGTACTGTGGCCTTTCCCTGGCAGATGCTGCCATAGGCCTGTGTGGGCCTAGGGCCTTGGGCTGGCGCGGCCTTGTCTGCCTGATGAATGTCACAGGGGGGAGCTAACGAGATTATTGGGCTGAGAAACACTCTCCTGTGACCCCATGTGGAAGAGACCTACAGCAGAGTGGGAGGCAGGGAGACCAGCCTGGTCACTAGTTGTGGGCACAGAAAGGTTCTGGAGGAGGAGTGGGCAGGCGGCTTTGGGTCGAACAGCACTGTCCCTCGAGAAGCAGAGATGGTGAACAGGTTAAGCTAGGAAATTCTAGGAGATGGACAGACATTGAGACAAGCAGGCTGGCTCGATCGCTGGAACTTAGGCGGGGTGGGAGGAGACGTGTGTGCATGGTTTAGCCTTCCTGCAGTGATTCTAAGACCACCACCGATGTTTGATGCAAGACCACAGGGGCACCGACTGACGTGCTCGCATGGACTGTGCCATCACAGTCGGACCTAGTGCAGGGGGCAGGGAGGTTCCGATTGAACTGTTTGTGTCCTCTTAGTGTAATGGGTGCTGTCATTTGAAGCGCGACCCGTATTTGCCTTCAGCATCCTCCCCTGCTCTGCTCCTACGTATGTAAATTCTCTGGAGTAACGCTAAAACGTAGAGAGGGCGCATGGCAGAAGATTTACTCCACTCCGGGACTGTGATTAGGAGAAGCAGTTGATGGAATTAGATCCTCTCTTCAACATATCAATGCAAGGCAAGGGTGAGGGCAATTTAAAATCCCAGCAGTCTCAAGTTTCTCACCCACAACATCAGGAGAATCAAGGTGTCTACTTAATAGGGTTGCTTAACAGAATGTAACATGCAAGGAAGGAATTGTGAAGTTGTTAACAGTGGTAGGAAGAGTAAGGTGTGGGTATCTATTTCTCCTTGCAGGATGAAGCAGTGATTTGGGGGAGAACTGAGGAAGGGAGGAGTTTGAACCCTCCAACGCATAAAGCATTCATGTATTTTCACTTGGAGAACTGGATGTAGAGTGGGGGTCTGAGCCCCTCAGACTTACCCTCATGTTACACTTTTTTCCCCAGGAAGACTGGTTTGTTAGAGAGATGATGCGTCCGGAGGACAAGGGCTCCTTCATGTCACTGACCCGCCGCCACGCTAGTGCTGGGTATCTTCAGGTTGTGGCTCCTGAATCCAGATCGTTCCCTGCTGCTGACATTCTGCCTTTCGTTCTCACAGACTTTAAGTTCGCCATGTACCCACCATCCATGATCGCCACTGGGAGCGTGGGAGCCGCCATCTGCGGGCTGCAGCAGGATGAGGATGTGAGCTCGCTCACTGGCGATGCCCTGATAGATCTGCTGGCCAAGATCACCAACACGGATGTGGTAGGTGGCCGCCCACTTTTGGTTAAGACCAGGCGTCTCTTCTTGGCTCAGGAAGAGTCTGCTGGTATGCTGAGATGATGGCGTGTTCGCTGTAGGCAGTGGTTTCTGCTTTCTAACACTGACACTACAGGCAGTACAGAGTCTGGCAGGTGAGGCTTACGATTTCCCAGGCCAGTGTGCCATAAACTAGAGAGGGGAACTTTGCACGCAGACCCACAGGCCCACGGAGTGTTGTTTACCAACTTCCTTTTGCAGCAGGGACTTCCCAGTGGGTCTGAATTGTTGCTTTATTTCCATTTACATCCAGGCCCCTGGTCAGGCTGCCTGTCCTGCAAAGCTGCAGTTTCCAGGTCTGCTCCCAAAGCCCAGGGCTGTAGGCGCATAGAGGAGAAAGGAGAGCTAGACCCACCTGCGATAGAGAGCGCAGTTGAGAATGGTGCCTGGCCCTGACTTGCCTCCCCACCCTGCCTGACTCCCACTTTCTTTTCCTTCAGTGCAGTAATGGATCAAAAAGCACTCTGAAAAGAATAAAGCACTCTAAATATTCAAGGGACTCTTACTACCTGTAGATTTTTTCCATTCTGTGTGCCCAGTGGATGGACAGCCCAGAGGCTGGGATTCTGGGCACCGGAATTGGAAGCTCCTTGAAAGAAGAGGGCTTTTGAGACTGACCAGAATCAGGTGAGCCTCTCACTCAACCGGTAGGAAACAGAAGGCCAAGCCAGGATGGGTTGGAAGTCCAAGAAGCAGATTCTCCAGCCCCAGCAGAGGGGCAGAGGGCTGCGCGATCAGACTGGGGAAGGGAGGACAGTGCTAAGCCGGGACTCAAACGCCTGAGCTGTGACTCCCAGCCTGGGCACTCTGCTGTCCATGCTGGCTGCTGCTCTGGGATCTTTTTGTTGCGAAAAAAACCTTTGGTTGAAAGGCAACCCGGGCCCTCATCGTCTCCATGGAGAGGCTCAGGAATGCAGGGGAACTTCATGATGACCCCCTCTGGGTGTTCCAGAGGGATTCTGAATGCCCTGCTGTGGGAATATACTGAGTTAAGGGACAATGTGCTTTCCAGGACTGTGGCTGATGCCTTCACAAGGAATGTGAGCAGGAGGTTAAACCTTGGCGAGCCCCTGGCTGCCCCTTCACTGGCTTTCCCACCCACCCAGATTGTGCCGTGTTGATTACCAGCTCCAGGAACTGGTGTGTGGTGGTGCTGGGGGCTTGAGGGAACAGACCTGGTACCTCCGAAACGGGTCTTAGGTATGCTTTTTAAGAATGCTTTTCTAACCTCCAGAGGAAAATTTTGGATAGAACTTAACATGAACAGAATTAGTACGCTTCCTTCCTTTTCTGAATATCTCCTATTAAGGCTGCCTTATAAAAAGGGCTTCAAAAAAGTGTAAGTCCTTCCTCGACCCGACCCCCAGAGACAAAGATGTCGGTGACAAGAGTTTGACCCCCCCAGGCATTGTGACCTCTTCCAGATATTTATAGACCGGCTCTGATTGGCTGATGGCCTCCTCTCACATCTCTCTTTGTCACCTCTGACTGCTTTCAAATGGACAGAGGTCACAGCAGGGGTGTCCCGAGGCTCTTGGCTGTGCCTGGCTTTTCAAGACTGCAAACCAGTTTCATCTCCAGTGGGAGAAACCGCTCCTGCTCTTTTCAGATCCTCTGCGGCTAAGCCATTCAAGTCAGCCGTCCAGCTGGGTTACATGGCTACGAGACCAGCTTAGAGATACGTGCACGGACCACATTCTCTCCCTTGGGCCCAGGGTTGAATTTTAACATAAAACCAAACATGAATGTAGAAGAATGTTAAAGCCATACTACTTGTTCTATAATTATTGGAGAATTGGAGACCTCAGTAAGACCTCTGTCCCCAGAGGCGGCTCACTCTTGCCATAGGGAGTTCTCAGTGGTTAGAGGCAAGCAGTGTTGGACTCGACTGTCTGCGCTCCTGACTTCCAAGTGCAGATTCTCTGCCCACCCATCAGCCTGTGTTCTCTGAAAAGCCAAGGCTCAGAGTAAGGAAGATAAAGGGATTGGAATTTAAAGCATATTAGCATTTGGAGAAGAGCGAGTTTTATTTCCTTAGCTCTCTTTACCATTTCGTGAGTCAAAGAGATATGTATATGAAAGAAAAGGTGCAGGCGGCAATGAAGGCAAGCAGATAGACAGACAGGAAGAGAGAGGAGAAAGAAGCACTTTATTTTTATTTAGCTGTTCATCTTGGTCGTTCCTGTGGCCCTGGGTCTCGAGCCAGGGACCTTGGGGATACATGTGGACTGCGCCAGGTGTGCTAAACTGCTAGACCACCAAGACATGCCAGAGAAGCATATTTAAGCAGTTAAGAAGTATTGATCAATAGTTCATTTGTTGCATTGTGAGCATGGCATTTGAGGTGAGCAAGGCATGGTCCCAGGCACCCAGGTAGAAATTGAGACAGGCAGGTAGTGTGTGATGAGTTCCTTCCTTCAAGGACCTTAGTGAT
This sequence comes from Solenodon paradoxus, assembly GCA_004363575.1. Taxonomy (NCBI): domain Eukaryota; kingdom Metazoa; phylum Chordata; class Mammalia; order Eulipotyphla; family Solenodontidae; genus Solenodon; species Solenodon paradoxus. The sequence goes on from RJWH01006576.1 coordinate 15,608, forward strand.
TATATGGAAAACCCAGAGCAAGGCAGAGCAAAACCCTAGCAAATTAAGATAATAAATGAATACTAGCTAAGATGTGAGCTGGAATCGCAACAGGAAATCGACTCAGAGAAAGAGCTCACAAGTCCGGATTTAAAATACAGTCCTCTTGGCCAGGCAAACGCAGTGACGGAAAATGCCGTTGGGGCAACAACGTGTGGGGTGTGCATGTAAGGGGATCTTGCCCAGCTTGCAAAGAAATGAAATTCTGGCACATGCGACGTCATGGAGCTGTGAAAACGTATTGTTCAATAAAATAAGCCAGTCACAAAACGATGAATACCGCATGATTCTGCTTCTGTAAGATACCTAGGAGAGTGAAATCCATGGAGGCAGAAAGGGGAGCAGAGGTTCCCAGAGCTTAGGAGTGGCGGGAATGGGGAGCTGGTGTTTCAGAGGTGTAGGTGTGCTTGGGGAGGATGGAAAGGCTCTGGAGATGACTGCACAGCACTGTGAACGCACAGTTAATGCCCCTGTACGCGTGGAATGATCAAGATGGTGAGGTTTAGGTATATTTTGCCACAATAAAAGTGTGTGTATGCACACATGCAGGCTCCTCAGGCCACACTGTGACACGCCTTAGGTTCAGCGCTCCCAAGAGAAGGCAGGTACACAAGACACATTCTGCCCCTCTGGCTCCAGGGCAGCAGGTCATAGGAATAGAGATGAGCTGACATTACACCCATGAGTCTCTACAGTTCTGTGCTTGACCCTCAGCATCTTGTTCCTCGGGATCTGTCACGCTTACACCATTCCCTTTCCATGGACTGTCAGGGTTCAGACTGTTGGAAGAAGGTCCCCTTGATTCCTTGGAGCCAGCCAGTCGAGTTTCCCTGGCTCCCTGGCCGACGGCAGATAGCTTTGATAGGAGGGAGCCAGGGCCCTTTGGAGAAAGTCTGTCTTTGTTCCTCCCTCTGGTTGCCAAAATAAACCGGAACGCGCCATTCCAAAGAGAAAGCTGAGTGAGAAGCCTGACAGTTTTACAGGGACTAGGAGTCTCGGAGAGTGGTATATTTTAAGTACTTTTTCCTTCCACTCCTGAGCGTTGGCTAAAAGCAGACACCAGCCAGAGAGGCAGTTCTGACTTTGGGGAACCTCTACTGGGGCCGGGGCATCTGTAGCCAAGAGTAGGTTTAAGAGTGGGGATCAGCAGTCCGGGCTCCCCAAGAGCCTTTCGTACTGCCCCAGGAAGGACCCAGCTCCTCTTCCTTCCCCTTGCAATCTGCTGGTGCTTTGTGCCAATGTTTATCTCGTTGTTCCCGGTCTATAGAACCTCTTGAACAAGTCCCAGCTTTTACTCAGTCCTTTATCCAGCGCCCCTGGCAGGGTCATTGGGGAATGATGCTGAAGCAGGAGGAAGGAACGGGGGGTGGGTGGGCGTGCGGGTGAGGGGCACAAAATGGAGGCAGATGAGTCTCAAATATATTTCTAATCCTTGGTCTCCCCCTGTCTTTGGAGGAAGTGGTCAACTTCTTAATGCTGATTACATGTCACGGTCCTCTGGGCTTGACCTAACTCTACCTTGGAGCAAGGCACTTAACTCTCACCTGATGCAGTTTAACTTACTCTGTAGTGAAAGAGTGGAATCTAAGCACACAGGTCGTGAAGATGCTGTGAAGTTAATGGAAGACATGTACCAGAACAGATACCGAGTCTAGTCATCTGGTGTCGCCTCAATCCTTTTCTACCTAGGTGGCATCAAAAAGCTTTGTCGCATTCTTTAAACGTTGCCCTGAGAGATCCCTTCTTCGAGGTCATCCTGGCATTTTATGATCCTGGCTGTCAGTGAGCTGTGAAAATGTCCACAGTGCAGTGGACGAGGTCTCAGTGTGACTGCATGTTGCCCTCAGGGTCCCCAGGGCTGAGTCTTCGTCCTCCTTGGCAGGATGGCCAGCCTCCTCCCCGTACCCCTCGCTCCCCAGGCCTGCATTGCTGAGACTGTCCTGCCCAGCCTTCCCAGGGCTTGTGATCAGGAGCCTTGTGAGGGCGCCGGAAGGCCTCCTGGGGCTGGGGAGGGAAGGGATAGAACTGGGAGCTGGTGCCTCCCTCTCCTGCCTCATTTTTTTCCCTGTGAGCCTCATTTGGTATGCAAGGAAATAAGCCAAACCGCCTGTGAAGAAAGGAAGAATGAGATAGTTTCCTAAGTTGTCTCTGCCTGAGCTGGCCGCGGGTCCGGGCCTCATTCAGCCTTTTGTCCCCCTGTTGAGTGCGGTGCGTGTGTGGCGACAACGGAGTTCATGCAGTGACACTGAGCGCTAATGGTAGGAGTTCCGTCAGCCCATTCATGGCGGAGAGGAGGGTGCAGGGCGCGGAGCTGAGCCAGCCAGCAGAGGAAGTCAGAGGCCCGCAGGACGGATCACAAATGCGGCTGTCAGGGCCGGGGGGCTGGGGGCACGGGCAGGCGAGGGGGCGGGCGCCATCGTCATGGGGGCTGGGGGCCTGCCCGACCTCCAGCACGGTGGAGTGCCACCTGTCCAGGCTGACAGACGAGCATTACGGCTCTCCTTTTAATCAGCTTAATGTGGGACATCTTGATAGAATGGCTAGAACTTTTGGAGGCCTCCAGGAGTCAGAGTTTCTGGAGCTACTGGTTTTGTGGGTATGTAGCATCTTTTCAGTGAAGGCCCCTGCGGGCTTTTTCCAGCCGCTCGGGCTGTGCTTTCCTCACCTGGAGGCCCTCTCCCCCTGGATGTCTTCGCTTAGCTGGGGAGAAGCTGGAGTCGATGGCAAAAATAATTCTGACTGATGAAGGCCAAACTTAGCCTTTAGCTGGTGGAACTCTGAGGGGCACAAAGGGGTTTTGCCCAGTTTTCTAAGCTGTTAAGTGATGAGGGTATTTGGTTACGTGATCTCCAAAAGTCCCGTAGGCCCCAGAGTCTCAGCTTCTCTAGCGATCTGTGGGTATTGTCCTCCAGTTCCTCCTGGAAATACATGAGTCACCTCTGCCTCTTTTCTCTTCAGGCGCTTCCCCTTACCTCCCCTTCTGCTTCCTTCACTCTCTTTGCATCCTGACACCTACAGCCTCCCCCAGCAGCCCCATACACCCTGCTGGGAGGGGGACTGGAAGCTCCCTGGGCCCCTGAGAGAGAGGGTGTATGCGGAGTGGGCGTGTCTGGCTCCAGGTGGAACACACTACACGGCCCCTCCTCCTCCGAGTTCCACCAGCTCACAGAAAAGTCACCTGCTGTTTGGAAGACCAAGAAGGGTCCCTGCAGTGCTCAGCATGTGAACATGCAGAGGACAAGTGCTGTGTCAAGGAAAGGGGTTGCCATTCTCCCCAGTGTCAGTGAGTAGAATGTTGGACGTGATTCATACAGCACAGGCATTTGTCTTTAAGAAGCTTTCACCCAGCAGGGTAAGAGGCCCAGGGAGCTGAGCTCCAGAGCTGATTGTGAAGAAGGCAGCCTCAGGAAGGGCTAGGTGAAGACCCCAGAGAGCTCCAAAGAGGTCTAGCTTCCTGCCCTGTCAGAAAGGGAATCCGAAAGAGTGGTTTCGGGGTCCTTCATTTCTGGGGTCACTTCTCTAGTCATCACTTTTCCCTTCTAGTAAGGAGTCAGAGCTCAAGATCAGCGGTTTGGATTGACAGAAAGGTGTGCCCTTGCAGCTTAGGGGATGACGTGCAGACCACTTACAGCCCAAGGACCCGTGTTCAGGATGAAGGCCGGGGTGAAAACTAAGAATGAGCAACTAAATACAGATATTTCTTCTTCCTCTTTTTCCTTAAATGTTTCTTCCTCCTCTCCCCTCTTGTCTTAAAAAATGTGACATAAAAAAGAGCTGAAGAAAGGAGAGAGGATGTCTTTTGTATGAAATCTTCCTTCTCTTTATTCAGAAAGGCCCGTGCACATGTTCTTGACTGGAACTTAAGTCAGTGTGACCAGAACTGTTTCTTGAAGGTGTCAGACTGCCAGGAGGGAAGGCTGAATACCAGGAAAAGTAGCATTACGACCCAAAAAGGACAGCCCCACATGCCCCAAACCAAGTCCTCCAGCTTTCTGGAGCTCTGTCTCCCTAAGGGTTGGGGTTTTCTCTCTCAGAGATGCCAGTGTGGCTAATGAGTGACGGTCAGCCTTGGGATGGAAGGTGTGCTGAGCCCCGATTGTCACTCCACAGGCCTGCAAGAGCCTCTGAGGAAGGACAGGCGAGGTCGGGAGGCAGTAGGTATCCTATGGGGGCTCAAGGTCACCCACAGGAGCCTCATATCAGGAAGTCTTCTCCAAGTGGCTGGGCCATGTGGAACCCTCTGACACCTAACCGACGTGGCTTTTTTAATGTAATGGTTCAGAGCTGTTGTCTGCATACACGCAATGCACACACATGAGCACGGGTCCTCCATCCACCGAGAATCTGCCATTGTCTTTAGATAACGTGCCTCATGCTTGGGGCGGGATTTGTCTTCCCAAGCATACGGTTACTATCCCTACAATATGAAGGGATTCCGATTCATGGCCCCAGCCTCCCGAAACAAAATTTTATGCATGCCCTTCAGCAGCTCTTAGAGGCGTCCTGCGTAGAAGGGTAGCATACAGTAATTGCCTGGATTCAACCCGTTATCTCTGCAAGAAAGGAGAAAGTAAAGGTGAATTTCAGTGCAGTGGCCCCGCACCCCTCAGTGAGGAAGGGCGGGAAGACGTGCCAGCCTTCTGAGTCTGCTGCTGCTCAGTTCTCACGGGATCTCGTCTCGCTGTGGCCTGACGAGTCCAGCCTTTGAAGATGGCCGTTATGACAACAGCATGGTCCCTGAGAAAGTCAGCAACTTCTCATGGTGCTCAAATGGAGAGCAAGCTGTATTCCAGCTTTGGAAGGAGGACTGGCAACTGGACTCAGTCCCTGTTTTCTCTGCAGGGTCTTTTTAAGGGACAGCAAGTCCAGCTCTGACTGCAGTGACCTTTTACCTTACACATTAACCTCCACCTGCACTTAAACTTCAAGAGGAGTCTTTTAGATTATAAGGCTTTACGGTTTTTAGCTGTCTTCTGCTGGAATGCAGGTGCCCTTAGAAACATAACCTCCACCACCTGGCACCTGCAGTGAGTGGCGAGTGGCCCGGAGTGAGGGATGGATGGAGGAGGAGAGGGAGGCAGGCGAAGACGTCAAGTTTCTAATCACTCATTTGGGGATCTTGGACATTATTGAGAATGTGACCAGGAGATGCCACCGAAGACTTGGAGAGATGTCAGTGGTACTTGGTAACCAGTCTGACGACTCCTCGACTTGTTCAGGGTGGCCCGGCCATCTGCCTCTGGTTGGTCTGTCCTGCCCACCCCACCCCTGGTGTCAGACACTCGGTGCTCCCTTCACCACATTGGGGAATACTAATCCATGCCTCATTTAAAACAAGCCCAAGGAATTCTCTCAGATTCCAGGACTTGATTTGTTGCTGTTTGTAGTCAGTAATGGGCGCTCATAAACTGGGCACTCCATGTGCATTGTCTCCGCTCATCTCTGCTCTGTGAGCGTTTTTTTAAAGGTAAGGTGCAGGCAGGAGTAAGGGTGTGTAGGCAGGAAGAGAGAGGAAGCAGCAGCATCTTTATTCCATTTTTCTATTTAGTTGCTCACACTGGTTGCCTCCCCCAGTCCAGGACTCGAATCCAGGGGCATGCGGCTTGCTCCTTTGGAGGCGACCAACCTGACTGCTGCTCCACCAGGGTGGTCCTCTGTGAGCATTTTACTGTGTTTTTCAAAAAAAGTAATTATTTTACTTGTTTCAGGAAAGGTGCAGGCAGGAATGAATAGGTGAATGGGGGGCAGGCAGGAAGAGAGCGGAGGAAGAAGCACTTTGTTTTTATTTAGTTCATCTCTGGTGGCCCCGGCCCCAGGTCTTGAACCTGGGTAGGTGACTATATCCGGTGACCTTCTCCGCGGGGCCACCAAGGTGCCCCTGATCGTGCTTATTTTACAAGCAGGGGAAACTGAGAACAGAGCAGTTCAATAACCACCCTTTCACCTCTGCCCTTTACCGCCAGTCTGCCATTGTTCCTAATCTTCATAAAAAACCTCTCATTTGAAACATGGGATGGATGAAGCCAACAGGAAAGGGAAATTTGTGAGTCTGGAAACTGCTCCTGAGTACTTAGCAAATTCCTTTCAGATCTTTGGAAATTAAAGATAATGCCTTTTCTTGTGTTTGGGAAATGGTGACCTCTGGGGAGCGGAATTGCACAGTGAAACAAGGGAGGCAGATATTCAGCTGTGGGCCAGCTAGCCAGCTTGAGCTTCACACCGTTTCCACCGGTACGTGCAGTGCAGTCAGCAGCGCAGTCTTACAGAGGAGAAAGGCTGGAAGCAGCTCCTCGGAGAAGTTGCTTCAGCTCCCGCTCGCCTTGCTGGCAGGAAGCAGGCTCTCTCCCGGTGGCACGCGTGGGTCTCCGCGTGGGTCTCCGCAGCACTCCCCATCACCCCTCCCCATCACCCCGCTAACAGTCTTCTGCCTGGGGCCGACGCTGAGATTTCTCTACCAAATATAGATGAGTATCAGAGCAACGTTGCCCATTTCTCCTTATTCCCAACTTGGACTGCTCCAGACTTTTGTAAACACCGCATTGTGTTTTTATGAGCGCTCACAGAGTGGTCCATTAGCAAAAAACCTGAGATTTCTGTGTGTGCAGGCATGCGAACAGGTCACAGTGCCCTCCATCCTCTCTTCACGTTCCTCGGGCACAACATTTGTCTGTAGCACTGCCCTTTCCCCTTTTCTCTGTGGCTGGTGACAGAGAAACTTCCCCAGGCAGACGCACCTCATGGCTCCTTATTACCAGGACTGCACGTTCCTGACTGGCTCACCCACTGGGTCACGCTGGCCAGACTCTCAAGCAGAACCAGTTGGGCTTCTGCGAAAATGCAGACTCTGCTCAGCTTGGGCTGGAGTGGCTTGTATGTCTGCATTTCCAGCCAGCTTTCTCTGGGGTGCAGCTGCTGCCGCCGGCCCCATCTGGACATGCGAGGGTCCCTGGCCCTTGAAGAACACAGATCCTTCCCTTCACATCTATCTCTACTAGAAAACAGGTGTGGGATTAAGAAAGGCCTAAGCAGCGCCATGCGTCCCGTGGGTCTGCCTAACAGCTCTGGTCTGGACTGTTCTCTTCCTAGGATTGCCTCAAAGCCTGCCAGGAGCAGATTGAGGTGGTGCTGCTCAACAGTCTGCAGCAGTTCCGCGAGGACCAGGGGGACGGATCCAAGTCGGAGGACGAACTGGACCAAGCCAGCACCCCTACAGATGTGCGGGAAATCGACCTGTGAGGGTGTCCATGGGGCCGAACGGGAGAGACGTGTTCCAGCCTGCTCTCTCCTTCTCTCCGGTTATGTTTTGTTCTTTATGTTTTAGGATGCAAGTTTAAAAAAAAAAATCTGCCCCCACCTAGATCATATGGAAAGATCTTTTAGAAGTGAGAGAAAAAGGTCCTATAAAAGCGCAATCATTAAAAAAAGCAGTTGGTGCCTATTTGAAGTACAACAGAAGGGAATCCCTTGTATATGCGAACACTTATTGTTGGATTATGTTAAAAGTAATAGTAAAATGCTTACAGGAAAACCCGCAGAGTAGCTAGAGAAAATGTATGCCTGCAATACGGGAACAAATTAGAAGAGACTCTTTTTTTTTTTTCCATGTTATAAACTAGCACATACACCCCCTTTAAGATGATTTCAAGGACCTGCATGTGCCATTTGTGGTGTGATTTGATTGCAAAGCAATGAACTCGGGAAAGAATTAGACATGAGGAGGGACACCTTGGGGATAGAATCAAAACAACCTCTCAATGCAATGGAACCATTTTGGATGCAGAAACACCTTTGCTCTCCTCACCTATTTGTTACTCAGTCAGGAGCTTTGCCGCCCCTCTCCTTACAAACGCTTGTTGTCTACAGTAGCTGCTACCTAACAAAGATGTTTTCTTTTACCAGTGGGACACAGGTGACGGGATCCTGGGTTTCATGTTTTTTTGACGTCTTTGCTTTCTCCTTCCAAACATGGTTCATTGCAAACACCACCATATTCGTATCTGAAGGGGCAATCTTGCAATGGGTTGTAATCCAAACTCATACAAAATGGAGGCAGATGGAGACCAAGGGTGGGATCTGGAATGGAATCTTTTTCTCTTCCTGCATTAAAGAGAGTAATGTGACCTTGGCATCCCTTAAGGGAAACATCCAATTTTTTGGTGCTGATTGGCATGTCTGGTCCACAGTGTAGCATTGTTATAAACCATTCCATTCGAAAAGCACTTTGAAAAATTGTTCCTGAGGCATAGATGGGATGGTTTATGCAAATCATGCTGAATAGACTCCTCCCTTCTGCTCCCCTGCCGGCCCCACCCCCATGCTTGGTTCCTCTTCTCCTCGGGTATCTGACCTTCTCTGGTACATAGTTCTGGTATCTCTAACCAGGATTTAAGAGCACCCCTTTCCGCTGACATTCCCATCACAACATTCCTCAGAAAAGCCTAAAAACAAAGATCCGATACCATTTTGATGGTACAGAAGGATCTTAATTCCCACCTATGTACTTCTTTGGATGTGGAAAGAAAAGTTAATTACTGGTGCACAGACAGACAGTTGAACATTAGAGGGTGTCATTTTGTTCCCTTTTTCTTTCTTTTTTGTTTTTTTATTTCATTGCAAAGTTGTATTCAGTGTACTTGAATTTTTTTTCCTCTCCACTTCTTAGAGGCATTCAGTTAGCAAAGAGGTTGGAGCTACAAATTTTTTTTTTTTTTGCACAATTATAATTGACAGGTAATGAAGCTATTTGTTAAAATATTTGCTTTTTTAAGTAAAAAAAAAAAAATCAGAACAGGGCTTCTTTGCAGAATTATTTTATACACAGATTCTGCCTTGTTTCATAGTATGAGGGTTGAAGATGGAGAGAAAGCTAAGGGTCTCTTATTTTTCATTTTATCGTGTTCAGTTTTTTATTATTTTTTTTTTTTTGCGCTGCTAAGAAGCTAAGATCAGTCATCCTTATTCACATTAACAGTACCTAGCTGTAATGTTTTCACAGAGTGTGCTGCTATTTTATAAACATTTTTATAATATATTATTTTACTGCTTAAATTCCAAGTCCTGAAGTAGATGGTTGAGATATGAGTTCTTCATACTGGAAAAGCCCTTCCATAGTTTGTTTTCTTCTGGTAGCATATTCATGGTTGTGGTTTTTTTTTGTTTTTGTTCTTTTTTTTCCTTTTTGGATTTTTTTTTCTCCTCTCTGATCACATTCTTCAAAGACAGAGTATTCTTTACCTCAGGTTTACTGGATAAAATCAATAGCTACAAAAGAAAATGATTCATTTTTGTTTTTGTAATACCTCACAACCGTACAGTTTCTGCTTGGGAGCCCACCGTGTAAGGAAAGAGGAAGGTGGGGAGGAGGCGGACTGCCCCTCTCAGGGAGAAGGCAGCGTGGGTTTGGCCCCTGAGGTCTCACACCCTGGGACCTTTTCGTGAAGTCATGAAGGTCATTAGGCTTCCATTTTGACTCCGGTATCCTCATCATGATGGAAAAAATGCAATTGAACCAAGAGATTTCCCCCTTCTCCCCTGACCCCCAAGGCAGACATTCAGCACAAACATGCAGTGGACTAGGAAGTCAGAATTTGCACTTAGGTACCAGGTATCAGGAGATCAAAAATCTCCAGCAGGCTATCTGGAGACCCTTCTCCTGCAGCCCTTTCCAAAGCAGGCTTTCTCTGCTTAGGGTCCTTGCATCTTGGAAGTGTTCTCCCTTTTCGCTTGCCTGACATGGGCATCCCAGTTAAGGAGCATCTCAGAGGTTTTTCTAGCTCTGAATCTGTGGGTATACGAGGCTGCAGCGGACAGTGGCCCAGGGGCTCCTGGCCCCCACCTGTCTCAGAGTGTGACGTAGGGCAGGCATTCTGCATGGCCAGGGCTCAGTGGTCTTCAGGCCTTAAATTGTGTCGAATTTAGACACGATTGGAAAAATGGATGAGATGAATATTGGATGGTAGTAGAAGGGAAATCGAGAGGGTGCTTTTTTCCAGGGATGTCATTCCAGATGAGGAGTCTCTCGAAGTGTGTTTAGAAGGATTCAGGACTTGGTGAGTCAGCATTGACCCTAAAATTCTAGGGAATTTCTTCTGGCAGGACAGTGAGTGGTGATTTTGAAATTTGGGGGGAGGAAAGCTGAGCAGTTGGTGTTTCATCAAGAGCCCCCTTGGCACACAGGTCCGTCTTCTGAGGAGTTTCATAGACAGGGTCCCCAGTGTGCTCGGGGGTCTTGGAGCCTAAAGGGAAAAGCAAGTACACATTCATTTCATGGGAGCAGCCCCTGAGCTTAACAGAAGCAGCAAATGGAAGAACCATCCAGATAAGGAAGGGAACAAGCCAGCGGTCTGTAGCTTTCCACTTTCTTGGAGCCACTGGGACCTTCCAGTTTTTTCTTCCAGTCCTCGGGGCCCAGAGCAGTGGGGAGGTGGAGGGTTACTAACGCGAAACGTGCTGGCTAGGCGGTCTGGCTTTTCTGCCTGCTCCCTTAAGCAAAAGACACAACCCTGGGTTTGTTAAAGTGGCTGATACCCTCTCCTTGGATCTTGGTTTCTTTGGTAGGAGTTTTTGTCCCAGAGGAGTTCAGTTCTCCCCATGGGCTTTTTTTTTTTTTTTAATTTAATTGTTTCTTTTCTCTTTTTCGCCTCCCAGTGAAGGAGTTCCAGATTTCTTCTGGTCTTTTTCTCTCTTGGTCTTCCTCTTTACTCTTGACTTTCTCTTCTATGGGCTTTATTTTTTCATTTTCATTTTTGTTTTTCTCCATCAGTGGCGGCTAAGTTGTTCCCCTAGCCTGCCAAATTTTGTTCCTTCCCCTATTTTGGCCAAATCCTAGGGGCTGGAAATCCTAGTATGCCAAAAATAAATGCTACGCATAATTACATGCCATGCAGGTTCATACCAGCCAAGAGACCTGCAGGTGGGCAGTCCCCCTGTCCCTCAGCACATCTCCCGTGTGGAGAGGAGGGCTCCTCACAGAAGGGCCTGCTCTCAGAGAAGATTCTGGAGTGGCCCCAGGGCCCCACTGAATTGCTCACGCCATCTGAGAGCTAGCTCCTAGGGTCTCCGTGCTCTGTCCAGGGGGGGTCTATTCTGCCTCTCTGCAGCCAGTCGGGCACTCGTGGTGAGGAGGGAGCCACCCTGCCCGCCTTAGACTTCATCCCTGCGCTGTCAGGATGACCTTCCCCTCTGTAGGGGGCTGTCGCTTTCCCGGCCTCTGCACACAGTCCCCTAAGCTCTGGGACTGACAGGATTGGATGACTTTCTCTAAGGGGGCAGGGGCCTTTTCTCTCCATGGGCTGGCAGGGCCAGAGGGGTGCCAGGCTGGGAGAAGAAATAGACTTGCACATTATATCATGTAAATAATGAGTTTCTAGTTCAGAAAGATACTATTGGTAGTGTGAGGATGGGAGGTAGGAATGGGGAGGAAGTCTGAGTAAGCCAGTTGGCTTCTAAGCCAAAATGATTCCTCTTTGTTTATCTTTGAGACAGTCCAACCCTGAGAATAGCTTTAAAAGGGAAATTAGTGCTGAGACAGTAAAGCCCCCTGCAGCCAACCGGCGCTCTGTAGCTGCAGGACCGGTGCAGGCCCTATGGGTGTGGGGTCAGAGAAGGCTCAGGAGCCGCTCCTGCTGCCATCCAAGTGGACAGAACAGGGCCAGAAGACTCCCGAGGATGTTTGCGGCTTCCTCACGCGACGTGGCTTTTCATGATTCTGGATTCGAAACCCCCCAGAGCAGCCTTTTCTGCCAGAACTCTTCTCCTACATTGTGTGTCTCTGCTTTCAGACTCGGCTGGGCTCTCAGACCCGATTCTTGGCTCAGGTTTCAAGAAGCCATCGGCAAAAACGTCTGCAGACAGACATGCTGTCACTGCCACATTGATTCCTTTGCCTGCAGCCTACTTTTGGGGAAAAAAAGTGCCTTACTGACTGTAGCCTTTACAGTATCCAATGTCTTTTGACAGGTGCCTATCCTTAAAAAGATTTCGTTTCTGTTTTTCTTTTGTTTTTAATTGATTTTTGTTCTGACTGCTGGCCAACTCTTAAATCCCAGCAAATCACCGGGCCATTGGATTTTTTCCATTATGTTCATTGCCCTCGTACCATGTACCTCAGATCTCTCAGTTACAGTTTCTCATCTTGGACTTCTTTTATTATTATTATAATTTTTTTTTTTTTTTGCTTTAAAACGAGTGTGATGCCATATCGAGTCGATGTTATCCTCTCACAGTGTACTCTATAAGAGGCGTGGCTGTTTATTTGGTCGGGATGCTAGCAAGTGCTAAAGTAGCGTGATTGATATAAACGAAAGGTTTTTAGGAAGTATGGACAAATGTTTTATTGGCTATGTTGGTGACATATAGTCAGCTGCCTTTTAAGAGGTCCTATCTGTTCAGTGTTAAGTGGTTTTTTAAAAATAATAACCTGTTACTCTGACTAGCTTAAAGATGGATTTGAAAATGGTTTTGGATGCAATTAGGTTATGCTATTTGGACAATAAACTCACCTTGACCTACATCCTGTGGCCACGTTGACTTATTTATAGAAATGACTTACTGAATGGAATGACATCTGCTCATGTCAGGAGCTCTGCTGGCCCCCATTGACAATGGTATAAAACTCAGACCCTCACCTGAAGGTCAGGTCCACATGCACCTGTTACTGCAGTACAAGTAATTCTGGGCATTTATGTTTCCTTTGGGATCACCCATACAACCGCCTTAGAAACCAGAAACCTCAGTCCATCTTCCCAAGATGGAAAACTTCCTGACTTCAGGATGGGGTCCCAGATGCAAGTTCCCTGGTTATGACCAGCTGCTTACCTTAGCCATGAAAGACCAGCTCCTGGCTTGGGACGTCCTGAGCCCCGAGTGCCATCTCCAGATGATGGAAGTGGAGGATTCTACCCCTGCAGCATCCACGGCTCCCATCTGATTCCTGATTCTCTCTGTGTCCCTCCGGGAGGACTGGAAGATCTTGAGGCGGAGTCTGGGAAAGATGTCCTTTGACCCAATCATCAGGCCTTGGTCCCCAGACCTTGTGCCTCAGACCAGTTTCGTCCCCAGGAATGACAGGGAGTGCACACAGAAGTGACCTAACAGCCGCTGTAATGTTAACTTACAAATGTTCATTTTGTCTATGGTTTCCTCTCTCTTTCAAAGTCCTGGAAGGCTGTATACCGCTTCAATTTTGAGTAGCAAGCAGTAAGATTAAAACGGCATTGGAAAAGTCCAGGTTAAGATGGTTCAATTGCAAGTAACCCCCCTTAATAGGATCCTGAATCTGAATAGGACTCTAGAAACTTCCCTTTGTCTCCCTTCCCCATTGAAGTCCACCATTGGAGACAAGCAAAGATCAACTATTTTCTTGGGTTTCTGCCTGGCGGTGTCTTCTGGGCCTGTGGGAGTTTCCAAGGTCTCCAGTGCCCCTCGTAACCATCCTTAACCATCCTTGGAATGCTCTCCACAAGACAGGTGAGGAATATGGTCCTTTCACACACTTTGACTTTTTTTTTTTTTTTTTCTTAAAGAGGAAGGAAGAAGGGAGGGAGGGAGACCAAGAAGAAAGAGTTATTTACTTGTTCATTTTGGCTTTTCACCCCATTCTGGGATCTCGAACCCAGGTCCTTGGTCTACACACCAGTGTCTCAACTGCCTGAGCCAGAAGGGTGCACCCCATTTCATTTTAAAACTGGAAAATCTCAAACGAGACAAAGGTGCCCTTTCTGCAAGGTAGTGCTGGATGAAGGCCTGGAGAGCTCTGGTCTGGTGTGCGCTGCAGCGAATACTTCTGTATTTCTAACTGACTTTCCAGAGACCTGGAACTTGTACTCTGTGCCCGCAGGTAACACGGAAAAAACCTTTTTGGTTGGCTCAGTAATACTCTCAACACACTTGTTGCGAATCAGGGCTTTAAAGCAGAACGGGACCGCCCCCATGGCCTTTTCCCTGCTCTTACACACAGTATGACTTGAATGGCCAGTGAGAGGTTCCGAGCACCTAGGAGGTTGAGCATCCAGGAGCAGCAAGAGAAAATAAACCCAGGCCCCGTGACTCAACCTTTCAACCGGGAGACCGAGCTCCCAGGCCTGAGTCAGCAGAGATGCAGATGGGTGTGGGTCAGTTGATGCCCAGGTGTGAGAGAAGTGGCTTTCTGAAGACAGGACAGGCTTCCTGAAGCAAATGAGTTGTAGCAAAACACTTTTGGTGAGATGCAGCCTGGTTTGGAAACAGAAAATAAGGTGAACTTTTTCCACAAAATATAAAGGGATAGGAAGTGATCTTAAAAATGAAGTGCAGCCTTGGTGGAGCAGTGGTTAGGTCACCACCTTCAGCTGAGTGCAGCCACATACATCCCAAGGACCCAGGTTTGATCCTGGGGTGGTGGGGTCGGGGGCAACCCAGAAGGTAACTAAAAAAAAATATTTCTTCCTCCTCTCTCTTCCTGCCTGCCTGCCGACCCACATTCATTTCATTGCTGACTGCACTGTTTCTTCAAAACTAAATGAAAGGAGCCACACTCTTGTGGCTCAGGCAGCTGAGGCAGTTAAGGTGCAACCCATATAAAGCCTAAGTACCTGGGTTTGAGACTCGGCCAGGGATAATGATGAATTTTTTTTTTTTAAGGAAAGGTACAGGCAGGAAGGAAGGTGAGTAGGCAGACCAGGCAGGAAGAGCGAGGAAGTATTTATTTTATTTAGTTGTTCATATAGGTTGTGTACCCTGGCTCCAGGTCTTGAACTGTGGACCTTGGGATGTGTGTGGGACTGCGCCCAAGTGTACTAGGCTGCTAGGCCACCAGGGCACATGCCCAGAGATAATTTTTTTAAAAGGTATGGAGATTGGGGGTGATTTTTGTAAATGAAGGGAAATATTCAAACCGCTTACAGAGAACAAACAATGTAATAGATTTTAAACACGATATATCAACACAGATATTAACCTCATGAGATGGGATAAACTCAGAAACATTGATTATTGATTTGGATGCCCACCTCCCTCATTTCTCTGAAGCTTACAGAAATAAGCCTGGCACTTGCACGCTGGCTTTCTGCACTAGGGGCTGGGCCCTCCTGTACTGACCACAGACTCAGTCACTTCTGATTTCCCTCTGACTCTGTCTCAGTACCCACTGGAGCTGAGTTTGTGCTGACCAAGGTGCGGTTTCCACTTCATTTACCCTGGTCCCCAGTGGCCCTGGCTTTTCCCTGGCTTCCTAAGCAGGAATCAACACGGAGGTGGAAACAGATGACGCTTCTTGAGAATTCCGCTAGATGGCAATAGTGCACAGACGCTGACATTCTTCCTTAGGCTTTAACGCTATCGTTTTTTTTTGTTTTTTTTTTCACTTATCACATAACCCAGGAGTGAGTCAGACTTTTGGAATTCCTTTGAAACCCCTGTGCTCATTCCACACTGAAGTGCAAGCGGCCCGGTGAGCTGGGTTAAATATCAATGTCTTCTCTGTTGTTTTTAGAGTCACTTAATTCTCAGCAACCTGCAGGATTTTCAGATGTGTTGAAAAAGCAGAGCTCATGGCTGTTCCAGTCATTCCCTTAAAATAGTACCTTTTATCCTCCCCTTTCATACGTGGGGATCCTGGGCACTGTTCATTCACTGAACAGACAAGGGCTGATTAAATGGCAGCCATTCTACCCTGAACACTTCATTCATCACATGTTTCTTGTGCACCTGCTTTTCCAGGTAGGACATCACTGCATTCTTTAATGCCAGTGGCTAATTGCTGACACAGACAAGAAGTCATACTCACTTTGTGTGGTCATGAAGGACACCACTCCACTGTTAGCTTTGTCACCTTGGGGCCCTACGTGGCTCAGTATCTTCATCTGTGAAATAATAGTAGTGCCTTGGCACACCTGTGTGGAACAGCACCTAGGTCAACTGCTTCTGAAGGAGAAGCCCACATACTCTTGGGTTCTAGTTCTGGGTCCAGGGGGAATGACCAGTGCTTCCTCCTCCTCTCTCTTCCTGCCTGCCTGCCTGCTTGCCTTCATTCCTGCCTGTGCCTTTTCTTTAAAAAAAGAAAAGGAAAATAACAGCACCTTCCGAGCTCATTCAGTTGAGCATTTCTGCAGTGCTCAGTACAAACCAGACCTTGATAAATGTTAACTGTGGTCAAGGCTGAAGTAGAATATAAGAAAAGCACTTCATTCAGCCTTTTAAAATACAATTTTACAGATAGGTAGCAAGTGTTTAGTGACTCCATACTGCCAGCGTAAGGCACAGAGATAAGGGAGACTCTTTAGACAGCCAGCGGCTAAATGCATTTAATATTTTTTTTAAAAGCTTTTCACAGGCATTTCATGTGATTCTCAAAATCCCCTATGAGTTGGATGCCTCCTTTTGTGGCTAAGCGCGACGAGGGTCACACGGCGTACAGCGAGGGCCCAGATGTGGTTGGCTAAAGGCAACATCAGGCCTCTTCCTCCACACTCAACCGCTTTACGTATTTAAATGTTGCTGCCTGAGAAGTGAGCCAAAAGTGTGCGTTTCAGTCAGATGGAGGGATCATATGATGGTTTTGCTTGCTGATGTCCGCCGCATCATCACTGTGAGGCGAGATGAGAGCTTTAATGAAGGCAAGCTCCAAGAGAGAAAAGGAAAATGGAAGGAGACACTGGTTGGCAGTTTTATACTCTGGCAGTCTCATCCCCCTCCCACCTCCGGCATTCTCGTCGCTCTCCTCACTTATTCTTCACAGTATTTCTGCTCAGGGTGGAGCTCGGACACCCAGACCTCCAGCTCAAGCCTATACAGCTCCTTCGAGGTCAATGACTTTGCTGAGATTTGTAGCCACCAAAGAATGTCAAAGTGTGTGAGCGTCAGTCACCTCTCACAACATTGCGATCAACTTATAATGCAGGCAGTGCTCAGACCAACTCTTGCGGCACATCCTTGCTGGCATTTAACAGCAGCAGGCCCTAAAGAGCTCAGACCTTCTGTCCCATAGTGCAGTGACACCCCCTCTCCTGCATGAAAGGTTCACTCCTGCAGGCAGGTATTCCAGAGGTAGGATTCTCTTGCCTTTACAGTCTGAAACAAGCAACTAGAAGGCCTCCGAGTCCTGTTAAACGGATAAAGTTCAGCGAGCACCGTCTCCCTAGGTTCCTGTCTCCGCTCATTCAGAGGTGAGCAGTGTTGCTAAGATGTCTGCCTTGATTTCAATGAGGCCCATTTCTAACCTGCGTCCTGATAGTTGACAATGCTGTTTTCACTAATAAAATCTCATTTTGGGAGACTGTTCGTATCCAAATCAATCAAGATGCAGATAACTTGTTGGCCGTACTTCTCCTGATGCCAGCCCCACCAGGCCACCCTGAGATTACACATTCTTGGCTAGAATGGGCTGTGGCCTGAATGTTTGTCTTCCCTGAAAACTCGTATGTTGAAGCCTAATCCCCAGTGAGATGGTCTTGGCAGGTGGGGCCTTGTGGAGGGGATTAGGTCATGGAGCAGGATGAGTGCCTTTATAAGAAGATGCCAAGGAGCTGCTGCCTCTCTTTCTGTCCTGTGAGGGCACAAAGAGAGCTTGGCAGTCTGAAGCCTGGAAGAGGACTGTCCCCAGAGCCCCAGTCCTGATGTTGGACTCCCAGCCCCCCAGAACTGTGAGAATAAATGCTTTCTGTGTAAACCAGCCTGCAGCCCAAGCTGACTAAGACAGAGTGCGTGTGGCATCTGCTTTCTAGCTCACCTGCGCCTCCCACCTGGCTGTATATTCTGAAATATTTTAAAGAAAATGGCGAACATGGTAGCTGGCTTTCCCGAAGAGTTGTTTGCCTCTCCCATGGAAAGGAAGGAACCATTCTGCTGCTCTTCCACCATGCTGAGGCTTGGAGCCAGAAGGTCATCCAGGGCTTTGTCAAGGACACGACACCGTCACTGCTTCTCTGGGGCCTCACCAGCTCCTGGAGCTCCCACAGGGAGGGGCCTGCGTTCTGCTTTCCTCCCATCCCCACGTATGTCATTAAAAAAATTGCTTCTCTCGTTTGTCCCTATTAACCATTTCTACACTGGTATCATTTCTCCTCGAATTCTCCCCTCCCTTCCCTGCTCAGCCCAGAGAATCTTTCTGATCCAGGAGACAGGGAAGCCCTTCTCCTCTCATCAGTCCCTCAGCCTTTGTTCACGTCGAGTCCTTTCATGGTGCACCCCGGTGGCTCAGACACTAAGTCAGGATGTGGGCCATGTAAAGCCCAAGGACCCTGGTTCAAGATACTTAGGGGTACTACCCAATTGAATAAACAAATAAATAAAAATACTTCCTCCTCCCCTTTTCTTCTTTAAAATCCTTCTTCCTACTTTTCCTTCCTTCCTCTCCTTAAAGGAAAAATAAGAGATTTCAGTGCGCCCTGGTGGAACGGTGGTTGGTCAATTGTCTCCAAAGGAGTGTAGGCCACGTAGCCCTGGGTTCCAGTCCAGTGTCCAGGAGAGAACAACCAGTGTGAACAACTAAATAAAATAAAAAGTTTCTTCCTCCTCTCTCATTCTGCCTGCCTACTTGCCTGTATTCCACCTGCACTTTTCTTTAAAAAAAACAAAAAGAAGATGATGTTTCCAGCACACCCTGGTTAAGTTAACCACCTCTGAAGGAGCACAGTCCATATACCTCCCAAGGACCCAGGTTGGTGTCCCAAGTCCAGGGTGCACAATCAATGTGAGCACCTGAAAATGAAATAAAACACTTCTTCCTCCTCTCTCCTTCTGCCTACCTGCCTGCCTGTTCACCTTCATTCCTGCCAGTACCTTCCCTTTAAAAAAAGAAAAAGAAAAAGAAAAACCAGATTCCTTTCACTGACCTTTGGGAAGAGATATTATTTTTCTTGCCTTTTTATTGTCGCTTACCGTTCCCTGAAAGAGGGACACAGAGTAAAGGATCAAAAGTTGCAAGGGAAAAATACCGGAGGAAAAACATTGATTACAATTTCACAGCACATCATTTGACCACAGATGGAATGCCCTGAGGTCCACCAAGGTTCACGCCTCCTGAATCCAGGACCGTCCAGCAGTCCTAACACACAGAGGCATTAATGCGGGGAGAGCGTGCTTGCCTTGCACAGCTTTCCAGTCACGGCTCAGTTCAGCAAGCCTCAGTCAGCTTTCCTGGAAAAGTCTGATGCCTCAGATGTTTTCAAAGTAAACATTCACCTATATTTCCATGTCTCTGTAAAATCAAAGTGAAGCATCTGCAGAGACTTGCAGTGATGCGGTGCTTCCCACCAACTTACTTCTTTATACCCCGAATCGTTCCAGGTTCTAGGACCAGGGGATCAGGATTTTAGGGCCCTAAGGAGCTTCTCTTTTCTGTAGCACCGTGCCAAAAGCAAGAGCCTGGGCCTTCCCCATCAGTACCCCGCCAATGCTTTCTCACTGTCTGAAGTATTACTAACTGAATCACGAGCGATATTAAACACAAATGGTCACACTGTCATGCCAGAGTGTTCAGATGTTGTAGCAGAATGAGAAATTCACTTCAGCACGATCTGGGTGTGACCCCAGGGCTGCCACTCATTAGTGTAGAGGCTCGTTCTGTTCTGAAGTAGGAAATGCCTCTGAACTAGGAAAAGGATTCAATGGAAGAGGAAGTAAGAAGCTTCCTCAGGAGCCAGACAATCTGAATACATATAAACACATTGAACCCCATGTTCATGGTTTTGAAAGGTGCTATATACGCAAATGTTCACTTCCCAAAATGGCGGGAGCGAGGCGGGATACAGTTTTCCTGTGATTTCTGATGGGGGAGACAAGTCAATACCATGGCAGTTAAACCATAAGCATTTCCCACTTTCATAATATCACCTTTGAGCCACAGCTATTCTTCCAAACAGCAATGACCTTGAGCTTGGGGAGAGTTCTTTCCCCACTAAGTGACAGGCAAAAAGGCAAGGCATGAAAACGGATTAGTGAATGCATGTATTCAAATAAAGGGGAGTTCCCAGAAGCATGTCAAGCCGAGACAGCATCCTTCCACCATCGATCAGTAGAAAAGCCGTTTGACTGGCAGATATGATTTTTTGAAACTGGCAATAGGAGGGGATTTTTGGTGACAGATGTCAGATGTTGGCAGAGTGACTGCCAAAACAAATCTGCCCTCACCTTCAGACATCAAGCTGATGGAGGCCCGGGCACAGTTGGGCTGGCAAGCGCCTTCTCACTTGGATCATTGGTCACATTATTATTTCTCAGTCACTGGACAAAACAGATGGTTTGCCGTGTATTTGTGATTTTCTGTTGGCTGAGAAATTCTGTTCTTCCATCAGGGTACAGCATGTAATCCATATGGCAGTGGGTGGTGCAAGAAAGTCCCCACCAGGAAAAGGCCAAGATGGTCTCTTTTATCAGGGGTACTTCAACCACGAGTCCCAACTTAAAGCGATAGCAGGAAAAAACAAAGCAGTGGCATTAGAAATAATGTGAATCATAGCAAAACCACAGTGCTCAGTTGGTCCTGAGGACTGTCATTCTACACTAACATCTGATGTCTACTTTGTCTGTTTTTAGTCTTAAAGCCTATCTTTTTAATCTGTAGGATCTTAAAGAATTTTATTTTAGAATCATAAAGTGTCATAATCTGCAGTAAATAGAACAAATACCAAGAACTTATGTGCTCATTCACAAAGATTTCCTTTTAAAGACAGCTGTGCTCTATTGAAGGGAAATAATAATATGCTGGCTTGCCCAAGTATGTATGCGTGGCCTCATACACAGAACAATGCATACGGCCTCTTCCATAGCCACCCTTTGGATACATTTCTTTGTAGAAGACATCGTGCTTAATTATATGCATGTATTTCTGGGGAAAAATAGAATGGTAGTAGAACAACACAAGCATTTTTACCATTATAAACATCGCCTGGAGAAGCTCTTGACATGAATGACATGTTTCTCTATCTTTTTATGTATTTTTTTTTAAGAGAGAAAGGAAAGCAGAGGACAAAGAAGCATTTTTAAAGAAGGAAGGAAAGAGGAGAAGGAGGAAGAGCTTTCATTTATTTGTTTATTTATTTACTTTGCCCTCCATCCATACCTGATTCCCCTATCGTCC
This sequence comes from Solenodon paradoxus, assembly GCA_004363575.1. Classification (NCBI taxonomy): domain Eukaryota; kingdom Metazoa; phylum Chordata; class Mammalia; order Eulipotyphla; family Solenodontidae; genus Solenodon; species Solenodon paradoxus. The sequence goes on from RJWH01006576.1 coordinate 36,702, forward strand.
TCACACCTGGTGATACTCCAGTTGGTTCCTGTTTCAGCTGTAAAGATTATGGTTTTGGTTTTTTTTTTGGGGGGGGGGCACTGGGGGTGGTATTTATTTATTTGTTTGTCTAACTTGGTTTTATCCCCCTCGGCCCCAGTTTGTGAACCTGAGTCCTTGGGCTTTATATGGACTACACCAGAGCTGCAGACTTAATACCTGAGCCACCAGATTGTGCTGTAAATGGATTTTCATTGTCTCTTTTTCCCCCTCATTTGATCACATATCAAGGGAATGTTACCATATCATTAAATATTTTCAAGGATATGATTTCTCTGCTTTCAACTTTCTTTTTAATTCTCTTGAAGGTATAGGTTTACGTGTCCATCACTGTAAACCATCATCTGTACATATTACATTCAAGTAACAGGGCAGTCAGTCAGGAACCAGTGAACCATTGACTAAAATGAGGAACCATTAACGAGCATCTAATTAACATACAATCTAGTCACAGATAGGCTTAGCCAGCAGAGACACAGAGACTCAGATAATGGATTGAATTGGTTTTTCACTGAAGACGTGTGATTGGCCTGGGAAGCTAGCAGACCCCAGTCAGTGCCACCATGTCTGCCATTGCCGACTCCTGCAGAATTCCTCAAACACCTCGCCTTGCCCCACAGTGCCCTCTTCCACGTGTCTCTATAACCCCTGTGAGCCACAGTCTCCCACCTGCTCGTTGGATGCCTCTCCATGCTAAGCCTACTTCCCTTCCAGTACTGACTTTCAGGCATCAGGCAGTGAACAAGGGTCCAGAAACACAATAGTCCAGCTCCATCCTTCACCACATGTCAAGGGAATGTTACCACATCATTAAATATTCAGGGATATGATTTCTCTGCTTTCATGCAAGTAGAAGCACGGAGCACCACAAATCTTCCTGTCAGTCCTGTGCAGGGGCCACGCTAGGCTTCTCTGTGTCAATTGCAGTAATCATGCTGGCGGAGCGAGCAGAGGAACGTGACTTCTAACGATGATAGTGACAAAGTGGCTGGCACTGTTCTCGGCGTGGAAGAAGAGAACATGGTGGTCCTTACCCTGAAGGAACTGGCACTCTGGCAGCAGCAGACAGGTAACAAACCTGCTGAAACAGTGAATAAATGATGCAGTTTCAGAACTAAATGTGTAAAACAGGATGATAGGTTGTGACCGGGCAGGCTGCTTTGCGTGAGAGTTAAGATCTGAAGAGGATAGGGATGCAAATATCTTGGGACAGAACTTTCTAAAAGCAACAGGAATGAGCCTGAGTGGTCCAGTGGCAGAGAGAAGCCAGTCTGATTGGAGCTTGGGAAGCGGGAGAGTAAGGACAGAAGTCAGGTGGAGAGGGACCAGGTCACACAGGCCTTGTAGGAGTTGAGCGAGAAGCTGGGCTTTATTCTGGTGAGTGAGAGTGTGTTAGAGAATTTCCCAGCAAGGGAGTAGCAGGATGTGATTAAAGCGACATCACTTTGACAGCTGAGCAGAGGACCCTCCTCTAGTGTGTAAGAATGCAGGTAGCAGAGTTGTTCCCAGCTCTCAGAGCAATCCAGGTAATGAAGGCTGTGGAAGGAAATAAGCAGAAATCATCAGCCTTCGACACAAAGACGCTCCAGAGCCCCTAAGTCAGCTAGCTAGATGTCTGCTAACAAATGTGTGAAAAAGCCCAGAGCTGCAGAAAGAGACCAGCGGCTCTGGAAGTGCCTTGTGAATGCCCACCAGCCGGTACAGCAACCCGCTCCAAGTTCAACAGCATTGAAGGCTTAGCAAGGACCCCCAAACATCTAGAAGAATGAAAGCCTTTTTTTTTTTTATAAAATCTTGAGGCCAAGTACTCTCTCTTCATACTTAGACTCTGCCTGACTCCAGAGATAGGGATCCCCCAACTACATGCAATGCAAATGCACCCCTGCCTCTTATCTTCACTTGAGCATGTTAGAAAGTCACCAGATGAAACTGCCTCCAACAAACTCTTGGCTGTCTGTTGGTTAATGTGTTCTCTCAGTTACAAGTAAACCTCCTTTGCACTGGAGTATAAAAGCAGGGACGAAATCTGAAAATGCTCGACTTGGATGACTGGTGATATCTTGGCTCCACCTCCACAGGCTGATCCTCAGCCCTACTCCGAAAATACAGATTCTTACTAATCTGCTTTATTCCAGTGGTGTTAATTCCATTAACGGGGTTTAGACAAGAAGTGGTGGACTCAGGGATTATGTTGCTGATGGAGCCACAGAGACTTCTTTTCAGGTTTTAGATTTCTTTCTTTTTTTATTCAGTATTGGAACAACACAACAAACAAATTTGATTCAAACAGATACAGAACTTAGCACCTAAAAATAAACGAATCTGAATTCTTACCAAGCACACATGAAATGTGTATACTGGTGACTGTGGACTAGCTCACAAAACAAGTCCCACAAGTTTCAAATACAGACAGATCATATTAACTGTATTATTTTATTGAACTTTGCAGATATTATGTTTTTATTTTTTACAAATTGAAAGTTTATGGCAACCCTGCATCTAGCAAGTCTACCTGTGCATATTTTCCAACAGGCAATGTTGACTGTCTCTGTGTCACATTAGGGAAATTCTCATAATATTTCCAGCTTCCTCCTCCCCCTCTTCCTCCCCCTCCTCCTCCTCCTCCTCTTCCCGCTGCTTCTAGATGTAATGGGCCTATGTGGTTAGTGATCTTCGATGTTCCTATTGTAACTGCTTGGAGGCACCATAAACCACACCCATATAAGACACTGAACTTAAGCAATAAATGTGTGTGTGTTCTGAATGATCAAGCATTCTGGTCTCTCTCCCTCTCCTTGGGCCTTCCTGTTCTCTGACATACACTATTGAAATTAGACCAATTAACAACCCTAAATGACCTCTAAGTGTTCAAGTGAAAAGAGGGGCTGCATATCTCTTGTTTTTAAATAAAAAGCTAGAGATGATTAAGATTAAGGAGGAAAGCATGTTGAAAGCTGAGAGAGGTCAAAAGCTAGGCCCCTGGCACCAAACAGCTAAGTTGTGAATGCACAGGAAAAGTTCTTGAAGGATACAAAATTTTCTTCTCCAGTGAACACACAAATGATCAGAAAGTGAGACAGCCTGATTGCTGATGTGGGGAAAGTTTGAGGGGTCTGGATAGAAGATAAAACCCACCACAATATTCCGTTGAGCCAAAACCTAACCCAGAGCAAGGCCCGGACTCTCTTTAATTCTAAGAGGGCTGAGAAAGGTGCAGAAGGAAAGTCTGAAGTTAGCAGAGGTTGGTTCATGAGGATTAAGGAAAGAAGCTATTTCCAAAAGTGCAGGGGAGCAGCAGGTGCTGCTGTAGAAGGTGCAGGAAGTGAGGCAGGAGAACTAACAAGATCGCTGATGAGGAAGGTTACGCTCAACAACAGCTTTTCAGTATAGACAGGACAGCCTTCTGTTGGCAGAAGATGCCAGCTAGGACTTTCATAGAGAGGGGAAAAGTCAGTGCTTGGCTTCAAAGCTTCAAAGGACAGACTGACTCTCATGGGGGGTGAATGCAGCTGGGAACTTGAAGTTGAAATCAGTGCCCAGCTACCATTCCAACAAGCCTATGGCCCTTGAAAATGATGCTAACTCTCCTCTGCTCAAACTCTATGAATGGGGCACCACCACCTGGATGACCAAACATCTGTTTACCTTATGGTTTGCTGAATGTTTTAAGCATAGTGTTGAGACCTACTGCTCAAAAAGATCCTTTTCAAAATGTTACTACTCGTTGACAATGCATCTAGCCACTCAAGAGTCTTGATGGAGATGCTTAAATAAAATAATAATGTTTTTTACATGCTTGTTAATACAACATTCATTCTTCAGTAATGCATTAAGGAGCAATTAAGAAATGTATTTTGTAAGGCTATTGCTGTCATAGATAGTAATTCCTGTGACAGATATGGACAAAGTATTTGAAAACCTTTTGGAAAAGATTCACCAGTTCAGATGCTGTTAAGAACATTCATAATTCATTAGAGGAGGGCAAAATATCAACATGAATGGGAACTTCACAACAGTTGATTCTAACCCTCATGAATGACTTTGAGGAGGTTTCCAGACTTCAGTGGAGGAAGTAACTGCAGGTATGGTGGGAAAGCCAGAGAACTAGAGTGAGAAGTGGATCCTGAAGATGTGACTGAATTTCTGCAGTCTCATGATAAAATTTAATCAGATGAGGAGCTTCCCATGGATGAGCAAATAAAGTGATGTTTTGGGATGGAATTTACTCCTGGTAGAGATGGACATTGCTAAAATGACAGCAAAGGACACAGACAATGAAACAAACTTAGTTGATAAAGCAGTGACAGGGTTTAAAAGTTTGGATCTAATTCTGAAAGAAGTTCTACTCTGTATAAAGTGCTATCAAATAGCATCATATGCTACACAGAAATCTTTCTTGAAATGAAGCATCATTTAGTGCGTTACACTTTTCTTTCTCTTTCTCTCTATCTATCTCTCCCTCCCTCTCTCCCTTTCTTTCTAAGGAAAGTTTCAGTGAGGAATAAAGGCGAGCAGAGGCAGACAGCAGGAAGGGAGAGGAGGCAGAAGCATTTTAATACTTTGGTTGTTCATCTTGGTTGGTCCCGACTGCCCCAGGTCACAGACCCAGGTCCTTGGGATACATGTGGACTGCACCTAACCACTATTCCACCACCATGCGCCAGTGCAGCAGATTTCATTGTCTTATTAAGAAACTGTCATGGCTGCTCCAGCCTTCAGCAACTATCCTGTGGTCAGTCAGCAGCCATCAACACCGAGTTAGGAATCTTCATCAGAAAGGTTATGACTCACTGGAGGCTCAGATGACAGCATTTTTTAGCAATAAAGTATTTTAAATGAAGGTGTGTACATTTTTTTTTAAAAGAGAAAGGTGCAAACAGGAATGCCAATGAATAGGCAGGCAGGAAGTGAGAGGAGGAGAAAGCACTTTATTTTTTGTTGTTATTCATATTGGTTGCTCCCCTTGATCCTGTGTTGAAAACCTAGGTCCTTGGGATGTATGTGGACTGCGTCCAGTGGAATTATCTGGAAGGACACCAGGGTGCATCAAGGTATGTACATTTGCAAAGATATAACACTATGGCACACCTAGCAGACTGTAGTACAGTGTCAACATAACTTGAAAAGTGCAGGCAGGAATGAAGGCAAGCAATCAGGCAGGCAGGAGGAGAGAGGAGGAAGAAGCACTTTACTTATTTTTATTTAGTTGTTCGTCTTGGTTGTTCTTCTCAGCTCGGTGCATAAACCAAGGTCCTTGGGATGTGTGTGGACTATGCTTTGACTGGAGACAGTTGACCAAACTACTACTCCACCACAGCACATCTAAGCATAACTTTACAGTGAACTGGGAGACCAAAAAGGTAGTATGATTTGCTTTATTATGGTGGCCTGGAACCAAACCTGCAATATATCTTCGATGTGCCAGTATGTATTTCTTTAAAGATCTTTGAATAGAGATTTAAGTGCATAACTATTTTAGTCTATCAGAATAAGAAAAAAACTACAGTTTAAAATATATGCAGATAAACAGGAAGAATAGAAATTTCACTGACCAATAAACTGACAGGTCAGCATTAAACGCACAATTTAATTAATTTCCCCTCATTGCTATGGCGAAAGTATGTAAATGCCCAGGGAACTGCCTGCAACCCACACTCTCCTCCTCCATCCCATATTCCAAGTAGATTTCGTACTCGGTCCATCTTTAGTGAAGACTACCATTAAATCTTTATTTGAAAATAAGAGTAAACGTCCAGGATTGACTGCACGATGAAGCCTGCAGGAACGTGTGATGAATTTTGTGGGCAGCGTGTGAGGTGATGAATCAAGTGTTGCATGAACGACTGGGTAGATGGCCTTGTCATTTACTAAGATGTGAACTTGAAGAGGAGTCGGCAGACGTTGGAGGTAAAAATCAAAGGTTCTTTGTGGACAAAAGCAGCTTGAGATGTATTTAGACAGTCAAGTGAAGATGCTGAGTACAGGATAAGTGAGGAGCTCCTAGTTGCAGGCTAGATGAACACCCTGGATAAGATCACCTATGAGGCTTCGTGTTTGAGGAGAGAAGAGGGAGAAAGGCAGACTCCTGGGACATGCCAGCATGTGCACATCTTTATGGAACTGTCTGCTTATCAAACATATACCCCACACTGCCCATCACCCCCTGCAGCTAGGTAGGGCCTTGCGAGTAGCTCTGGACAGTGAATGGAGCAAGTGTCTAAGAACTGGCTCAACCATTTTCACCTCTTTCCTCAACAATCATGAATCCATGAAATTAATGTGTCTGCCAACCTTAATTCTTGAGTAATGATATAGAGTAAAGCCCCTTTCTGATCCATGTCAGACATACGTTAAGTCAGAGACATTTCAGGACTAATTTGTTACACCAGCATCACTTGGCTTATGTTGACTAGCTCAGAATTCTATCACATGAGTTGCCACAACAAAGTGGCATTTTTAAATAGGCTATGAACATTTAAAAAGGCAACTGAGGCAGCTGAGATAGCTGGGGTGAGGACAACGTGAGGACTAAGGGAGGGCAGGGACAAATGAAATAAATAAAAACACTTCTTTCTCCCTTCCCTCCCTTCCTCCCTTCTCCCTCTCTCCTCCAGTTCTCTTTCCTCCCTCCTTTCTTTACTTCCTTTAAAACATAGACACATATGGCATGCCCTGGTGGAGCAGTGGTTAGATCAATCCCCTCCAGAGTTGCAAGCCATGTACCCCTGGGTTCAAGTCCCAGATCTAGGGGGAACAGCCTGTGCGAACAACTAAGTGAAAATAAAATAAAGATGCTTCCTCTCTCTCTTCCTGCCTGCCTGCTACTTGCCTCCATTCCTTCTGGTACCTTTCCTTAAAAAACAAACATACTTTGATAGGTCGTCAACAAATCATGTCAATATTTTTTCTCGTTTCTTTTTAAACAGAGTTGAAATAAGCTCACTGTTGATTATAGAAACTGAAAGGGAACCCTGAGCTATTGAGTGAATAATGCAGAATATTGTTGATTCTTTCAAAGTCCTTATTTCTTAACTGTTTTTTCTTGATTATTAAAGTTTATGAAGATATTTTATGCATATTTGTATATATCTTATACATGTTTCTTGGGTAACTTAAAAATCAATATCAGAGCTGTAATTTTCTCAGCTTTTCCTAGAACAATCCTCTCTTATTAGATCAGTTAATTTTTTAGTTGTATGATTCATTTGACAACTTGATCATAAAGAGATTCCTCATTAATTCACTTAATATATTTTAATTGAGTCCCTACTATGTACTAAAATTTTTTTAAGGAAAAGTGCAGGTATGAATGAAGATGAGCAGGCAAATAGGAAGGAAGGAAGAGAGAAGAGGAGGAAGAGCTTTATTTATTTATTTTTCATGTAGTTGTTCACATTTGTTGTTCACCCTGGCCCTGGGTCTTGAACCCTGGACCTTGGGATGTATGTGGGACTGCTCTGAGGTGCACTAGAACGCTAGGCCACCAGGGCGCACCCTAAAGTTTTTGATAGGAGATAGGGACATAATAGAACAGAGCCAGTACTTACTTTCATAGTCTTCATCTATCCTATTGCTGAGCCCCTCTATTGAGTTCTTTAATTCAGCCATCGTGTCACTTACCTATTTGATGTCTCGTTTTAATTCGTCTCTTTGCTTCCTGACATTCTTGTTTACTGCCTCCACTGATTTCTGGATTCCCATGAATATGTTAATCACTGTGACCCTAAATGCCTCCTCAGGTAATTTACATATGTCTGGTATATTCACATTTTCCCCTGGATTTTAGATTGGATCCATCATTTCAAGTATACTTCTTTGTGCCTTTGCTCTATTCAGCATTCTGTTTCTATTTCTGAGGGTTCAGTTGCCCAGTTGCTGTGCAGGCTTGATTTGCCCAGGATTGGCAATCAGGTTGCAGGTTCACCTCTACCCATAAGGTAGCGCTAGCAGGTAGTGTTGAGGTTTGGGACTGCCCTCTCACAGTAATCCAGTGGGTGGGGTAATGGATGGGAGGAATTTCCGATGGGCAGATGTGCGGTGGACGGGATTTCTGATCCATGGCCCCAGGCTCTGGTGTAAAATGGTGGTGGGAGGGGTTTGAGCTTTTTGGCTGATTTCTGCTTACAGCTGAAGTTAATTGTAATAGGAAATTAATTAACCTTTCGATGCCGTAATTTCTTTATCTGGAAACAGAAAATAACTCATAACTTGCAGAGTTATTATATTAAATGAGACAAAGTGAAAAGCTGTTTGTAGGTAAGCTTTAGAAATGCACTTGGAGCACCTTAAAGAGAAAAGAATTTTATTCTAAAAATGGGATACTATGTGGTATCTGGAACTATGCTGTTTAAGGGACTTGGGATCTGGTGGTCTCTCCAGTACTCCCTTGTGTCTGCTTCTCTGTGTGCCTCTTCAAGTCTTCCATTACCCTTGCTTTTTCTTACTCTCAACTCTGTAAATCTGTTCTCAAGCTTGTATTTGTGTTTATTTCTTCAGAACTTCATTCTACTTGCTCCCTCATAGCTGACCTCTGCTTTCTTTCTGCCTTAGCCCTCGGGTAACTAATTAATTTCATTTTTTCCAGTTCAGATTTCCAGGAGACATTAATCTGCTAGATGGATTCATGCAGACATTCAGAATAGATAGATGGACCATCTCTAGTACAGGCAGCTACCTCTCTACCTCCCAGTGTGGGGTCACTGTTCAGGGTGTCTGTATTACCATATTTTGCCGTGTATAATGCACAGTTTTGGGCCCAAATTTGTGAGGGAAAAGATGTGCATTATACATGGGTAGTATTAATTCTGTATCTATATAAATGTTTATTTTTTTATATATGTTTATGAGTTAAAAGTATAACTCTAGAAATCAATAATGATATCCGTATGCAAAATAATTCCCTGGAATAAGATAATCAGTTTTGTTGAATTTACAATGAACTTAAACAGTGAAAGCAATTCAATGAAATGAAACCAAGAGCGATGTATTGTTGTCCACAGAGTAAGTGACTCTGACTTAATAAGACAGCTGATGCTGACTTCATTACCATATGGTGAATAGCATGACATTTCTCTTCATGTAACCTGGCTGATATATTTTTTAAAAATATAGACACTGGAAACTTGAAGCTAATGGTCATTAAATATGCTAAAGAGCATGGCCACAGAGCTGCTGAGAGACACTGGACCTCCTCCCATAGAGAGTGTCATTAGGAAGAAAAGCTCCTTATACCTGTGTCTGGTCTTGTGTTTTGTAATTATTTGTTACATAAAATTTCTCGTACAATAATATGTTAAAAATAAATGCTAAAATTCATTTTATAATAAAAAAGTAACTAAATATAACTAAATAAAAATTTGAATGAAAAATTAATACAGAAGATTTTTTTCCCTGAATGTTTGGGCCCAAAACATGGGTGCTCATTATATAGGGCAAAATATGGTATCTCTCCAGCCTCATCCTCAAAATGCCTCCTGTTTCCCTGGGAGCTTGTTGGAGATGCTGAATTTGGCCACCACTCTAGACTAAATCAGAATCAACATTTTAACAACATCTCCAGGAAATTTACGTTAAATCTTCACATTAAAGTTTGAGAAATGCCTCTTTAAACATCTAGATCTCAAAATTGCCTCCATATTTGAAAAATTAATGATGTCTGGGCTCCTCCCACAGAGGTCAGATTTAATTTTTCTGGGGTGCTGCCTGGCATTCAGAAGAATGTAGAGGATTCCAATGTTCAGGTAAAGGTTTGCAACTCTCTGAACTAGTCCTGTGTCACCACTGAGCAGTTGTCATCCTAGACCAATGACATAGTTTCTCTCTAGGCCAGATTTCACAACTCTGAAGAGAATAATATAGGCTGCCCTGTCTACCTCAGAGTTATTCTCAGGGCCAAAATGTGATCATGCATGTGAACCTTCTGAAATGTCTGACTATAAATCTAAGTGTTCCATGTATCACTTAGGTTCTTAAGTCCATCTTATATGTTAATTAGAGAGCCACAGGACAAAATCTTTACCAAATATGAGAATTTACAGCACAAATACATGGAGACAATGTAAAGGTAACATTATATTGGCTCTACCAGTGTAGGTTAATATAATTAAGCTTTACCTGTGTTATGGTTAAGATGCTGTTAATGTATTTTACCTGTCCTGTAAATGCAGGTTCCAGGGGTTAAGTAATTCTTCTAAGGTCCTGAAGAATGATAGAAAAATTATCCACCAGATGCTTTTTATTTATTTTAACAGAAAGGTGCAGGTAGGAATGAAGGTGAGCAGGCATGCAGGAAGGGCGAGGAGGAAGAAGGATTTTATTTATTTTTATTTAGTTGTACAATTTTGGTTATTTTCCCTGGTCCTTGGGATACATGTGACTGCGCTTAGGCTGAAGGCAGTTGACCAAACCACTACTCCACCAAGGCGCTCCCACCAGATGCTCTTTAAAAATGTGGGGAAGTCTTTATTCGTGACTATTGCCAGGAGGAAGAGATATTGAATTTAACTCGGAAGACAACAGTAGACTTACAGTCAGAGGGAAGGGTGGAGAGAATGGAAAATTACTAGGAGGCATTTACTTAAATATCTAGAGTGGAGGAAGAATTTGATTAGAGAACAGGGTGAGGGGATTCTTGATAACGTGACTTAGCAGGATTTTGGTAAAAGTAGACTCCACAGGTTAAAGGTGTGGCCCAGTCTAGAGAAAGACCTGACTATAAAGTTTGCTGCAGCAGGAGGACCCTGTCAAGGCGCAATTGAGTCTTGACACCAGGTGGGTCTAAAGCCACAGACCTTGCTGACTGGGAATCCCTTGTAATAGTTGTTAGCAGCTAAAGCTCATACGGCCTAATTTATCAGGAGCCATGCACCGGTGAAGTAAAACTGACTGCATTCCAGGCTCAAATCAGACCAACCTCAAATCCGGGAAGTGATTGCTTTATCTAGCCTGAGTGTGCAGAACACGAGCTTTGCCCGGGAACGAATTACCTCCCTAGAGATTTCAGGGCGGGCGCGGCACGCACCTGCCGCGAGCCAATCACAGGTCCGCGCGCAGGGGCGTAAGCGTCACGACTCTGGGCGGGGCCTCATCTATCACCAGTCTCTTCCGTCCTGTCCACTTCTCACAGACCCGATTGGTCTTTCAAGGGTGACGTAACGTCTCCCTCGCTCAATAGCAGCGGACCCTGCCGGCAGGCTGGGGTTGGCGGAAGTTGTGTGGGCGAGGTGATCCCGCAGTGCAGAGACTGCGCCGCTGTAGGGCACGCGAGCCGACCTGGGGCCAGAGCTTCCCCTTCCTGCGCCTGGAAGATGACGCGCTTCGCTCTGACCGTCGTGCGGCAGTGAGTATTGCTGTCGCACAGTGCCTTTCCCTCTTTCTCGTCGCTGAGTTGTTTGGCAGCGGGCGAGGGACGTGTGAGCTGTCATCCCCGGGCTCTGCTTGTTGAGCCCTCGCAGGGTTGGGTTTCTAGGTGTATTTCTGCGTGGTAGCCCAGTTCCATCCGCTCTCCCTCTCCTGCCATTCTCAGCACCGAGGCAGGTCTTAACTACCTTCAGTCCTGTGTTGTAGACGAGAAGAGTGAGGGCTGCAGGGGTAAATGAGAGAGGGACTCCGTGCAGACCAAAGCTGGAGTCAGACGGATCTCTCGGCGCTGCGGTTTTGCTCAACCGATTCCAAAGAGTTTGGTGAACCGTTCGTCCGAGGCTGATGTTATTTCCTTCTGGCGGCCTTCCGCTATTTCCTCTCTCCTTCTCTGCTGTTCTTACTCGTTTTCCCCGGCAGTCAGCCTCACAAGCATGTATCTGAGATTTGTTTCTTATCTCCAGAGGTTGCATTACTGGGAGAGAGGGGGGAAACGGGTGGGGGCGGGGCGGGGGGAACGACGGGCTCAGCCTTCGGCTCAGCTGACCTCATCACATGGAATGAATATTTTTATCTTAACGTGGAACTAAATGCTGAAACGTTTTTGTCTTTCATCTTTTTCCTTCTCAAAATTTATTTGCCAAGTTTAATGGGAGGTGAAATTCAGCGTGGTTAAGAGCAGAGATTTTTCAAACAAGTTAGACCCTGCTTAGAATCCGGGGCTCCAGTTAGGAGCCAGATAACTTGCGTTTCCCTTAACTGACTTGATCTTTCTGACCCTATTCCTGATATATGAAATGGGGACAATGATAGTGTCTACCTCACTGGATTACTGTGGGAATTAAATGAGAGAAAGGTAAAATGTATATAGCACAATGGCAGGTAAGAAATATATCTGAGGATTAAATAGCTTATGTTTCTATAAGGACAGCTTGAATAAAATGCAGTTAGTCCTCAAATACATATGCCTAGTTTAGCAGCCCAGCATCTTGAGTAGGTACTGGGTGCCAGTAGATTGGGTTACACTGATAAATAAGACACCATTTTTTCCTTCATGGAGCTTAGGAGGAAGACTGATATCATAACCTTGTCCAGCGGATTTTTAACTGTTACCCTTGCAGTCTTGCGCTTCCTTGATAGGAACATTTTCTTGGGAGTCATCTCAGATTGTCCCTTCAGGACTGATAGGATTTTATGACTAGATTCCTCTCTATCTCTTCTACTCCTTTCAGTTTTGTATAATGCTTGATGACTATTTTTATGATCTACTCAAGGAAACAGCTAAAGGTGGCGGAACAGGAACTGGAGTTCTGGTTACCCTTTTTTCAGTGTTAGATCACTTCTGGCTGCTTTGACCCAATTGCAACATGTGTCGGACACGTAATCAAAGCTAGAAGTTGTAGGAAATCTGGGTTAAACCACCCAGCGAAAAATAAGTTAATAGTCCTACTTCGATTCTTAATATATGATGGTTTTCTGAATGCGTTTTTTATCCTTCCCCTGCTTAGAAAAGGCTTGGTCTTTGAAACTGATTTAAAAGAAGTTCTATGAGAAGTCTGTGCCAGCGTTATGTGCCAACTGCTGCTGTAATTAGAGTCTAACAATAATCCAGTGTGGTGGGGACAACTGTCAGTTTGCAGGTGAAGAAGCTGACACACAGAGAGCATGTGTGTAACTTATATAAAGTAATGTGGCAGATTGGGGTTTAAGCCAAAGCAAAAGGACTCTCCTCTTCCCATTCCTCTTCTACCTCCTGTTTTATGAAGTTAAAACTTGGTATTTGTCTATTGCTTGAATATCACCAGCTATTTTATTTTTTTACACCAGACATTTTAGAGGGTACTTTTTCTTTCTCCTAATGTAATTGTGAAGAGTGGTAAGAATTGTTTGTTTTGGTCTGTTTGTCTTATTCATTGGAAAAGTGAGTGACAGTGTCGAGCTAATTGATAGGGTCACAGTTAACTGCTGTCCTGTGTGGACCATCCCTCTGCTTCAGAGTTCTCAAAGTAAATTTGGTGATTCTTTCAGGAGAAGAAATGATTTCAAACTTCATCGATAATCACCAATTGTAATGACTCCTGGAATCAGCAAGATTGAATCAGTAGCCTAATAATTAGGAATAGGCACTTGAGTTTTCGGTGACCTGATTCTACATAATTCTCAAAGTCAGATGCTTTGAAACTGATAGCATGATCAATATCTTTACAGAGTTGGATACTTTTATTGCCCCATGCCTCTTCAGATAATGCAGGAACACTTTTTAAAAGCAATCTCTTTTAGTTCCACGAAATCCTTTATGAATCCCATACTGTTACTGTATGTGTGTTTATCTTCGTCATCTTTGAAGTGAAAGTACCAATGTTTATGGTTTGAGGAATAGAATGCCCAAGATTTCAGATTTGGAGCCTACTAATATTAAGTCGTAACTTCTCAGGATTTTATAGCTCAGAATTGTTGAAAACTCTTAACACACAGCATTTTTGTCACCGACAACACATTCAAGGTCCCAGTTCCTTAAAATATTATGTCACCTGCAAAGCCATCCCATTTCACTTCCGTTTTAAACTAGCTCTTAAAACTTAATTTTTCAAAGAGAAGAAAAAAGGAAGAGGACGAGTAGGAGGAAGCATTTGTAAAGAAGGAAGAGGAGGAAGCACTTTTATTTTGTGGTTTATTTTTGGTTTTTCTCCCTCTCCATCACCCCACCTCAGCCAGGTCCTGGGGCTTTACATGGTTCTGCGCCCCAGCTGCAGGCTTAGTGCTTGAGCCACCAGGCACACCAAATCTTTATATTTTTTTTTAATAAACTAACTTAATAACTTAAAGATGATGAATTAGTAAAGCTATTACTAGTAAAGTGGGATTGTTTTTCTTGATTAGCAATTTTTTCTTGAATGCTCATTGTTCTGCTTATTAATAAAGCAGAAAAAATATTAGGTCATCCATAAACTCGTATAAAGGTCTATGTAGTTGTTGTGTTACTATAATATTTGTTTCTGGAAATGGCGTTGATCATATGGGAGAGCCTTTGTGACTAGTACTAGTCTATATATAAACCAAAATACATCGTGAATTGGGTATCTCACCTTTAACCCCTTCAAACCATCTAGTGAAAGTCTGTTACTGGCCCTTGAAGTCAGCTAGATTTTCAAATGAATTAGTGTAGAAGAATTAGGACAAAGCTGTATTCATGATTAAATACCGGGTAAGAGTTTATGCTCCCATATACCTTAAAGTGCATTTTTAAAACTTGCCCCAAATGTCTACCAATTTCCCATGATTTGCCCCTCTCGTGGCAAACTGAGTACTTGTCTATTGAATTTGAATTTTTTAAAAGGATAAAATTGGGGACTTAAACTTGCTATAAGATTTCTAAAGAAATGCCAGAGTGTATAAACCAGAACTAACACAATAAAATACCTTTTTTGAAGTAGAGAACGTGCGATCATCTACAGAATGAATGCTATATATTTGTAGGGCCTATAAATGACTGGTCATAAGACTTAACTTCTTGGCATAAACATTTGGATTCTTGCAGAGTCGTGTTCTGTTTTGGAAATGGATCACACTGCAGCTTTTGAAAATGAGTGGTGTTATTCCTGACTCCTTTAAAATATACTCCTCTGACCTTTCAGCTCCCTCTACCTTCTCGCTACCATGAGCCAAACTTTGGTTAAGGGAAGTAGATGAGTAGTAAAGCTATTTTAGTCGCCTGCTTTTCTTTCCCACTCCCCAAACTAACTTCAAAAAGTTGCTTCAAGGGTTTATACTGACTTCTTGATAAAGCGGAGAAAAGCTTTGTAAAACTAAATATTTATGAAAGTTTTTGGAAAAATATTCCACCTCTAGATTCCTACTCTGTAATATTTATAAAGTGATTTTGAAGACCAAAATGCCCAGTAGAATGCCAGGGATTGTTAATAATGCAATAACATCTGCAGACATCCTACTGACTTAAAGCTAAGTGGAATCCTCATTATATTAAAGCCATTTTTTTCTCCTTTTGCTTAAGATGGTTTTATGATGGGGCAGTGTCATTATAAACCTATCAAAGTTTTCAAATTCTATTTTTGGTTTTTTAAAGGAAAGGAGCAGGCAGGCAGGAAGAGAGAAGAAGAAGAAGCATTTTATTTTAATTCTCGTTTTACATCTTGGTTCTCTTCTCCACCACCCCTCTGCACACACATACACCTTGGCCTTTGGATGCAAAGCCAGGTCCTCAGAATATACGTGGACAGCATCTGCTGGACTAAACTGCTCGACCACCAGAGTGCATCAGAATCCCCCACCTACTTTTTTTTAAGTATGTTGACGTTTTGGTGCTATCTTACTTTATTCTGAGTCTTTTGTCAAATGAACTGTTGGGATTCGAGATTCAAATCTTGAGCTAATCTTTTCATCAGGCATACAAAGAGTATTCATCTCTGCTGCATTTGTCCACATTTTTAGTAGTCAAAACAATTCTCTTGCTGTCCTACTTCTCACCCCATAGGTGACCACATTTCTTAGTTTTCTGTGAATCCTTTCAGTGTTTCTTTGTGTAAATCCAAGTGCACATTGTTTGGATTATTAATATTCCTGCCTTTCTGAAGAGGTAGCATTCTTTTTAAAAAAAATTATGTAACTTTGATTAACAGAATAATTTAGTTTAGATTCATTATTCATCAAAATATATGATAATAAACCACACCCATTACCAAATTTCTTATAATCCTCTACCACTGCAGAAGTTGCTTTTTTTTTTTTTTTTTT